>JAGFPH010000201.1:621885-636326 GCA_018207615.1 Philaenus spumarius
ATTTGTTTCTCTTGGAAGGGAATATTTTTAATTAAAAGGCAATGTGATTCACTTGGAAAGGAATATTTTTAACTTAAAGGGCAATGTGATTCACTTGGAGGGGAATGTGTTTGACCTAAAGAGGGGGTATGTTTCACTTAAAGAAAATATGATTTACTAAGAGAGGAAATCATTTCACTTACACTCAATTCCACGTTCACCGTGCAGTACAGGTCTTACGGGAGAATAGACATGCTACTACCATTAAAGGGAACATCGCGTTTATTGTCATGCGGGTTGCGTCAACTTTCCGAGCGTTGCATGGGAGTTAATGTTTTTTAGTTGGCTAGTACCGCTGAGACTGTCGTATGGATAACATGGCTTATGGGTGCTCTGTAGGGTCTACTGCACGGTGGAAATGTGCAATGTCGGGGGGACTTTGGTAAGGGTTTTATTATATGCAGATGACATTGTTCTCCTGTCGCCGTCGGCTGTAGGTCTGCAGGAGATGATACATAATTTACAATTGTTTTGCAATACTTGGAACTTATTGGTAAACTTAAATAAATCTAAAATTATGATATTTAGAAAAGGTGGTAGGCTGAACGTGAGGGACAGGTTTTTTTACAATGGTAACGGATTGAAATTGTTAACAATTACAGATATTTGGGGACGACTCTAACAGCTTCACTTTCTTGGGAACTGCATTTTAAGGAAAAGGCTCTTGCAGCAAAACAGGCTTTAAATACGGTATGGTACAAACTGTTCAGTTGTAATAAAGTTCCCTTGTCCGTCAAATTTTCATGTTTTGAATCTACTGTAAGAACATTAATGTGTTATGGCGCTCAGGTATGGGGATATAAGGAAAGCACTCAACTTGAGGGAGTTTTAAGGATGTTCATTAAAAGACTTTTTCAGTTACCAAACAATACTCCGAATTATATGTTACATTTAGAAAAAGGTTATCATAAGGTTTATTTATTCACTTTAAGAAATCACGTAAATTATGTTGCTAAGGTACTGAGGTTGCCATCGAACAGGCTACCAAACATTCTCGCTAGGCAGGTGATAAATAAAAACGTTTATTGGTGTCGCGAGTGGAAATCCCTTAGAAAATTCGGGATTGATGTTTTTCTGAAAGGGGATACCGCTGACCGAGTGCTTGAACAGCTGACATTTATTGTTGAGGCAATTGGAGATAGCTGGTGGGATGATTGTTTGGTTAGGGCAAATAGTTCGCGGTATCACAAACAATACAAGTCTCTCGACCTTGAACTTGGCAGTAAAAGCTACCTTATCGATAGTTTAAATATAAATATTGTTTGCTGGATTTTTAAATCCAGAACAGATCAAATAGATCTAAACTTTAAACCTTGGGTTAGGAATAAAAAATTGTTATGTTCCTTGTGTAATACACAGGAGAATGAAACTGTTTACCATTTTGTTGCAAGGTGTCCAATTCTGTCAGGTTTTAGAAATAAATGTTTTTTTAAAAGTACTTTAAGTAGAAAAGAATTCGTTGCATATTTGAACGGGCGAGATTGGCTTCGTCTTTATAAATTCCTAAGACAAGCGTGGCATTATAGATGGTTTTTAGTAAACGAGTTTAATTACGAATTTAATGAGTCTGATGCTTAAGTAAAGCTTCTACAATAACTGCAATTCGTACTCCCAGTATATTAGGTAAAAATGGGAATTATTTCATTTTTAGACATATTATTTTGCATTTTATTATATTATTTCACATGCGTTATGGGTTGATTCGAATATTTATTATCGTCAACTTTGTTTATTATATTTTATTTTATGGGTATTCAGTACAATTTATATTAAGTATGATTTTAGCCAGGATTGTTGCAGATATATTGTGTTTACGATTAGTTTAGATATTTTAATGAAGGGGTATTTTATTTGTAAGTTATTAACAATAATTAGGGTATTAAGTTGCAGTTAATTTTATGGATGTCATTTTTATGTATTTATTTCTTCATGTCGCATTATTTTTTTGTAAATTTGTAAGTTTTGAAGGCAAGTGTTTATTTTCTATGTGTGTGTTAATTTCTTGTTTATGTCAATTTTAGGTAATTTCTTTGTTCTAGTTAATTTTGTTTTTTGTTTTTAAGTCTGTTATATAAATTTTAAACTAAGAATGCCAACTCAGCAGACGGTCTATGGACCAGTGCTGAACAAGTGTTTTTTTTTTCAAATGTGAAATGTTTGTGTTATTTGTAATTTCTTAAATAAAGCACTATTATTATTATTATTATTATTATTATTATTATTGTTGTTATTATTATTATTATTATTATTATTATTATTATTATTATTATTATTATTATTATTATTGCTACTTATCCCCAAAAAATATCACCGTAAGAAATTAACGAATGAGAATAAGCAAAATACACTTTCTGTTAAACCTTGTGTGCTATCAAAAGGGCCTAATAGCAAAACATACTACAATTTACATTTAATCTATTCCAAGAATGGTACCATACCTCTCCATTAGTATAGAAAGTAGATAAATATAATTTCTTAAATAAAGCACTATTATTATTATTATATACTGCTCGGTGGACGTGGAATCGAGTGTAGAAGGGGATATGTTTCTCTAAAGGTAAAAGTATTTCGCTCATAGAGAAATATGTTTCACATAGAGGAGAACATATTTCACTTAGAAGGGTGTACACTTCGCTATTTAGATTTAAATCTGGATTTTCCACCGAGTAAATAGTTTGCGAAAAAGACAAGTATTATATTTAAGGTAACTTTAGAGTGCTAGCGTACTATGCATGCGTACACTGTATGGGGTACACAGGTTGCTGTAAATCGAATGCAACATTAGAGTGTGTGGGGTATATTTTATGTAATATAATAAAGTGAAATTTTTTTTAGGAATATCAGTAATAACAAGCAAAATATCTGAATTGAATAAGAATAATTTAGAAACAATTTAAAAATTTTAAGGAAGATAGAGTAGGAAATTTTATCTTAAATTTGAAGTTAATTCGACAAAGTGTCAGGTTTTTAAGAAGCTCGAGTTTTCAGACGATATTGATACCATGGGCGGGTGAAATAATCTATCTATATAAAAGCGAAATGGCACTCATTCATTCATCAGCAGAACTAAAAATCTACTGAACCAAATGAGTTCAAATTTGGCATGCATGTTCAGTTGGACCTTTAGACGCGCACTAAGAACGGATTTTGAAAACATCCCAAAGATACGCCCAATATTCGCGTTTTTCTAGCAATTTTTTGCGTTTTCTCAGCTTTTTCGAGAACTAATTGGCAGAAAATGTTGAAATTTGGTACTTAGGTTCGTTTAAGGCCTAAAAGTAGTCTGTTAAAAAATGTTTGAGATTCTCCCAAAATTACGCCAGAAATAGGCGTTTTTGCATTTATCCTTGCGTTTTCAATGCGTTTTTGATCATCCTCAAATTACGCCCGAACGGATTGGAATGAAATTTGGTATGTAGCTTCCTCTAGGGCCTTAGGCGCTCTCTAAGAAAGGGTATGAAAAATTTCGAAATTTTAGGAGGGGTTTGGGGGGATCGAAGTTACTAAAATCATAATTTCAGATCTTTTATTATTATGACAATAGTGCTTTTATTATTTAAGATCTATATATATATAAGCCAAATACCACTCACTAACTGAACACTTCAAAAGATTACAATTACGTTAAAAAGACTGAAAATACTAACCACCACGGGCAACGCCGTACGTGTCAGCTAGTAATGAATACATTTAAACCTCGAACATATATATTTGTCTTAATATGCAACGTATTAGAAATATATTTATTGAACGTGAAAATATAATTATTTCGTTAATTCTTACTTTGTATAATGTTATAATATAAACTATTCCATTTGTTTTGATACAATAAATAATCTTCTATTCTAAAATAATTAGTCAGTGGTAAGTCAAATTTGCCTAAGTTATTTCTGTAATAGCACACAAGGCCTAATAAACTGTACAGCACAATAGAAATTGGTCAGCCATGCATCAATTCTGTAAACCAATTTCAACAACAAAATTAAATTCTGCTAAAAACTATTTGTTAGTCGATTGTCTAATCTATTAAAAATCATCTCATGACAACTTTAACGATAACTCATAAATCTTACAATTCACAACTTGTCTACTGGAGCGGATACAGCGAAAGACAGTTGAACAGCGTCTGAACGAAACCGAAAATTCATCTCTTTTCAACTCTTGTCGCTAATGCTTGATTTAATTAAAGTGTAGTAAGTAGGTAATCGAATTGTGGAAAATGCTTTTTATGCCACTTAAGAATATAGGCTACTACACAAATTTAGGCCTAGATTTATAGTTTGTAAACCTTTATAGATAATATAGTAAACCTTTTGTTTACTTTGACCTAATCTAAAAAATTTATAGTTGCTAAGAATTGTAAAAAACCTGATTCTAAATTAGCCCAACTGGTTGCAAATAATCGGGTTTTGGTACATTGTAGGCCTAACCTAAAATTATGTTCAGTTTTTGATCCAAATCAGTTGTTTTATATATTATATGTAACAACCAATGTTTGAATTGAATTAAAATATAGTAATTTTTAGTTGACTTTTGTTTTTGTTTGATTTAGGTTGGTCAATCCAACCTAAAAAAGCTGTTGTTTTTGAAGAATAATAAACTGATTATAAATGCTAAGTAAAGTTGCTGTGGTAATGAATGTAAACAAATATGTGTTGCTAAGCATTTTATTAGAACAGCTGTTTCGTGAGTTATGGTTTTGAGTTCATGGAAAAAATAATGTTGAGTTTTAAACAATTTTCCGGGAAACTTTTCAAAATGTGCTATTCATAAAAACCTAATTCGGACTATTACGAACATTTTAAAACAAAAAATAGCTAAATTGGTCCAGCCGTTCTCAAGTAATGCGCTTACCAACGAACAGCATTTCATTTTTATTATAAAATAGAATACATTATACATTTTAATCAACTGTTGTATCTGTTATTTTATTTTATTGGTTGCTATGGTAATGTATGTAAATACTGTACATTCAAATAACATGGCTGTGTTAGTTCATCAGTCTAGGCCTAACCTACATTTTTTTGTGTGTTTAATTTTATTTACGTATTTTTCCTATATATTAATAGATATTCTGCTATTCGGGGCGGAGACAAATCCAACAAATCAAAGTTTATAAAAATTGGTTTAGCCTATCTTGAGTTATAAATGGTGTAACAAACCCGACTTTGTTTTATATAGATATGTTAAATTTCTACATTGTTCATAGTTAAAATTCTGAGATCAGATCTAACAACCAAAGTCTCTCAAAAGACAATGCTCAAAATATAATTATAAGTCTCTTCCAAATCAGATGCGTGGGTTTTGAGTTAAATCTTACCGAGGAAGCCTTTTCTCTGTATACCATATTATATATAATCACAATATAATTCATCAAAAGGCAAGTTCAAAACTTTTAATCGTCAACAAAGATGTTTTACCGTAACTAATTATACAAGTCATATGATTTCAGTTCACCAGCTGCTTGAAGCTGTCCGCATACTACAATACTATCTTGATCCAACATGTGCCTTCCCTGGCATGTCTCGGAATGTTTGCTTTATGTCAACAAATGCTATTTTGTTCTTTATGTTAACCTTAGTTCTTACCTGTTGCAAGTTGAGCATTGTTATCACTGTGTCATATCTTTAGATCTAATCGTGATATAGTAGCAGAATGGAAGTTCTTTCAGATGTCTTTTCAAGTTCTCTTAAGTTGATACATTTATATCGCTTGAGAAGGAATGTATGTTTTGTAGGCTACATATGTTTCAAATCAGAGCCCAAAATATTGCAAAAAATGATTGATAAGTTTAAAATTTATTGTGAACGGTGGAATTTATTGGTAAATTTGGAAAAGTCAAAGGTAATGGTATTTAGGCAGGAAATGGGGGATAAAATGCACTATTTTTTAAAGATAAAAAAAATGGACAGGGAAATAAAATATTGAATGAATTATTGGCAAAATTGGGAGAAGAAGCGATGAATTCATGGACAGAGCGGATTTTAAGTTCTGAGGTTTATGGTGTATATATAATAAACTTGAATATAATCTTGGGTAGGCAGCTTATGTTAATGACAAATACACATTCAGAGCAAGGAGTGCCACGCTGCCTCTAAACGCTAGACCAGGCAGAAATGAAATTGAAAGGATGTGCTCTTTATGCAATTCCCGGGAGGAGGAATGATACATTTTATAGGAGAATGTTTAGTATTAGGTGGCATTCGAGAAAAATATTTTAAATGTAAAGCCCTTGATGGGGACAGATTGATAAGGATATTGAATGGGGAAAACTGGTTTAGTTTAGTAAATTTCTTGAGAAGTGCGCTCAAGTATAGGAAGGCATTTATTTATGAGTTTAGTTATTAGAACTTCCTCTTTGTTCAGGGTAATAAATCCAACCTGGCAGACGACCAGGTCATGCATGCTGTAAGTGTGTAACTTTATTTTTGTATGAGTTATTATTTTGGTTAGTTATGCTGTATTTCTTTTGATTCAATGTTTTGTCTTGTATGTAGTGCAATAAACACATTTTATTATTATTATTATTATTATTATTATTACATGTGTTTCAAAGTAAAGTTGCGTTGTGAAAAGCACTTAAGGTTAAGGTTGTGGCAAGTTTATAGTTGAAGACGTGATTGTGAAAAAAATATTATTTTGTTTAGTCAACATTCAACTGGAGATATAGTTGGTCTCGCACGCCGAGGTTTAACTTACAGTCAACCTTCTCTAAAGTATTCAGTTAAAAAATATGTGCTGTGTGTAACAGAAATAAATATACTCACCCTCTTTCCCAAAATGTACCACGAGCACAATTTTTCTTCTATGTCATTTCAATTTCTCCAAAAGTGTCGTTTCACTCGTCATGTACTTTTTCTTCGTTTAAAAACGTCACTGGAAAACAGCTTTATACCTGATTAAACGTCTAACAAATCTGCAACGCCTTCCAAACATAATATAACAGAATAACTGAAGATGTATTCAATGGCGATATACGTTATGACATATGCTAATTGAATTATGATAATATAGCTAAAGACACTACAAGTAAATACTAACAGTAAAAACCAACACGGAAATAAATACAGAAATATGTTATTTATAACAACGAAAGAAATAGGAAAGTGAGTAACCGTTAGCCAATCTCTTCTTCGTCTCTTTTTCAACACAATTTTAAACTCCTATAGTTTTACTGAATCGTTAATGTTTACCACCAGTCCTTGTTTCAAAATTTAAGTTACCGAATTTACGGGATAATTTTTTAGAATTATTTTCACGGAACTTAAAAACTACAACCACAAAATTCAGATGTTTGTATATATATTTTAAAATAATACCCTTATAATAATAATAATAATAATATTTATTTCTTCACCAAAAAAATACAAAATAATAATAATATTGAATGCAATAATAATACAATAAAAATACAAGACAGGTAAATTAACACATACTACACTTAACTTGATAAAAGAACAAAACAATGATTTTCTTTACATTCAGATTAAATTTATGTGAAGAATAGGTAATCCTTAGGCACAAGTGCCTGAGTAGGATTTACCATCATAATTCTTTAATCTTATTACTAGAGGAAAAAGAAAGAAAGAGATCAGCCATAGTGCCATAATCATTCAAAATATATACAAATGCAAAGGATGCCTTGATAATAAAACTAACCTAAAACAAAAATTGGATAAAGAACAGAATTTTACACTTACAAATACACAAACTTATATACACCACCCAATCTACACTCACACATACATAACACATATATTTCAGAACAACATCAACTGGTTACCACTGCCTCACCTCAAAACTAATTCAATATTTTCCACTGAATTCAGCCATAATTTAACAGATTTATAAAACTGGGATATATTGTTTCTCTTTTGTACATCTACTGGTAACATGTTAAATATTTTCTCCCCCTTATACAAATATGAATTTTTAACTGCTGTTAATTTAGTTTTTAACAGTTGAAATACTATTTTCCTCCTACCACAGTTTCGCCTAGAACCACTTTTCCTGTAAAACTCTACTAATACTTTGAAAACATACAAATACCTCAACGGCAGTATGCCCTTTGCTCTAAAGAGTGGCAGGGAAGAATCAGTTCTAGACCTAAATAACATAACTCTTATTATATGTTTTTGAGCACTAATAATGGGTGTAATAGTACTCAAATATGCTCCTCCCCAACAAATTAAACCATACTGCAATCGCGATTGCACTAAAGCAAAATAAATTTGTCTCATTAATTCTGGTGGGCACAATGATCTAATAAAATATATTTTACGAATAATTGAAATCAATTCACGTTGCAATTTGTTTATGTGATAATTCCATTTCATTCTTTCATCCAGTATTATTCCCAAGTACCTAATATTATTCAATTGATTAATCTTCGGACATAAACACCCATCTAAATCTTTATTTTTGCATATTATGTGATGGTATATTACATTTCCTGTCACATATTCTTTGCCTTTTTTTAAATGGAAAAGAATATAATTAGTTTTAGCTTCACTTAACACCATCTCATTTTTTGAAAACCAAAGTCGTAAATGTCTCAAATCCTCAGTAATTTGGCTGAGAAGCACATCTATTGAGTTAGCTTTATAAAGGAATGCTGTATCATCCGCAAAGGCTGTAATTTCTCCATTAAATTTGCTATTACATAAATCATTTACATATATAATAAAAAATATGTTATTTTCGAAAGAACTTCAAAGGTATAAAAACCATTTTTTTCTTATTTTGAGGTTAGTCTTATTGAATGTATTTCTGAAAATGTTTCGAAAAAACTGAAAACTAAACAAGTTTTATAGATAGGCGTATATGTACAGGAACACTATATAAAACCCAAATTTTCGGGAAAAAGTTAAGATAATGAATTCTACTAGCTCTGTACTGCAATGGTCAGGAGTCATCTTTTTTTACTATGGTTATTGTTATTGGTTAGATAGTGTATAAAAAAATCCAAGTCCTATTGCGCATGCTCAATGATCCAAGTCACCGTTACCCCCCCCCCCCCATTATTGAAGTGCTTCAGTCCATGTAGGCTACCTTCTCGTCGAGTCACTGCAAGGTTGATAAGAGTATATTCTCTAACAACCTTGGAGTCACTGCACCTTCGTAATTCATAAATTGTTATCGTCATTCTTTTAGTATATTTTTTTGTAGTATGTCTGAACTAATGAATCAGTTTTTGTGTTTATCCTAAAATATCAACATTGAGACAAAATAAAACAACTTTTATTAGGGGCAGAAGAAATTGATCGTAATTGCCGTGGAAATATCAGGGTGCGCACAATAATCTTGGCTAGTCACGTAAAATAAAGTGAAATACGCTTTTGAAAGAAAAGGGAGTAAAATAACTCATCAGAGAACGAATTATACGCTTTATATTCAACGCGTTTTGTTTATTACTTTAGTTACACAGAATAGACCGTTTAAAACTGAACTCATTCGAGACGACTTTCGGTTTTATTTGTACATGAAGTCAAATTTGAGAACACAATTCTGACGTTGCAATTGATTTTTATATTTTGGATCTGTGTGAGCGGGTCAACACTTGTAATGTTATCTTTGTGGTACCATTCATATTAGTTAAGCAGAAAGAAAAATATTGTATTCTTTAGAGAACATCACTGTTCATGCAAAGAGACAGTTTTTCGTGTGAGACTCATAAGTGAACAATTTGTCCCCCAAATAAACCTTTATTTTTGTCTCTTAACTATTGCGATGACAACATACGAATTTTAAATTGCATACTGCACTTTCTAGGTATTTTTAATTTTGATGACGTTTTGTTGTTTTAGAGTTGCACATATTTATGGGTATAATATAACAACCATGATATTATTGCACTCTGTTTATTAAAAAAAAGTCACAGCCCACCCCTGCGTTAGTGAGCAAACGGATCAGTTTAGACACTTGGCTTCAAAACCCCAATTATTCTGCTCCTACAAAATTAATGGTAAATAGTTCAATTCCCAGACTTCTACACTCACCAATTTACCCCTCATTCACATTGTAACTCTTTTTTACAATAAAATTTAACCCAGAACATCTCCCACACAATACTCAAAGCACTAGCAGCAGCGCGTAAATTTGGTTTTACATAACCAGAATATTGTGTGCTTCTTAGTTGCCCTTAAGTTGAAATGGTAAAACAATAGTTCTAAACCAAACAAAATCAGATTATTTTAAATCCTTCATCGCACTCTTGTAATAAAATTGCTAATCACTATTTTATGATTGTATTGTAACGAGATTATTTCTGTTGTGTTACATATTAATTCCATAACCAAAAACAATAATAAATTCTTTGACCTTGTCTTATCAAGTAACAAACTAATAATCAGATTTGTTTACAATTTGTAAAAAATATTTTTACTCTGGTAGTTTTTAAGAAACTTTTTAATCTCTTTCGAAACGGTTCTTTCTTTTAAAAAAACAACTTTTGTAAAAACAACCTAATTTCATTACGATTTATAGGTGGGTAACATATTTTTGTATTGATTTAAATATATTTGAGTGTTTGTCAGAATTTAACTCGTAGTTCTATTAACGATGGATAACCTATAAAAATCTCGACTACCTAAGAAGATACTAATTTAAATTTAGAATCAATCAACTTACAGTTACTATAAGTTAAGGGTGTGCAATACCAAATTGTAATTGTATAATTATGGGTTAAGTGTAAGAGAGGACTTAACAAAAAAAGTCTATTCTATTCTACACCAAGAAGAAAAAGTCCCGTACAGTCTTTTTCAATATAACTCATCTTTCATCGAATTTTGAAGATAATCCTTTGTAATTTGCAGGAAATCATCCATGAACATCTAAATTACAATTCTTAGGTGAAAAAAACTGTAAATTATACATATTTAATAAAGATATTTTCTCATAAATAATGAGAAAAAAACATGATTTTGAGCCGAGTTACATGCTAGCAGTAAAACATGGCGGCGAATTTTGTCACCTACTGGACTATTGGAATTTTCTGCAAATTTAAATGTCTTACGCATATGGCGGAAACTAAAATAATACCGGCATTAGTAAAAACAAAAGTGTATACAAGCGATATTCTAGTCGCTCTCGAATGCCATGTAATATCATAGGCCAGCCTTCTGTACATTGTCTCCGTTCACGGAATTCGATGTTTTACTCATGTGGTAATGCACCTTTAATAGATAAAATAACTACATTTTGCATTTTTTACTAGTAGTTATAGACGCGCAATTTTCGGAGGTTCCTGATTTTTGAGTTTTGAAAATGTAACGAGTGACATTGTTAATTTTGGTCGCGGGAAAGAGTTTTACATTTTCAATTCATCTATAAAAATCTACTACAAAAGGCAAGCAATCATAAAAGGACATAATTAATTTCAAAAATTTACATATTGGTTCTTTACACTTATCGTCCATAATGGAAATAATGAAATAATACATATTTTTGTACGTATAAAATAAATTTATCTTCGAGGAAGCTTAGTTCTATTTAATGTTATTTGGTGTGGGAGAATGTAATATATAAAAGTGAATCATAAACAGATTTATTGTAAGAAATAAACCATCTTAGAAGCAACTAAAATTGCATCGCAGTCTTAAAATTCTTCAAACCTAAATACCTGCGTATTTAAATGTCCTGAGGGGTTTGAGTACTTGACGCCAAAGCTCAAGGTGAAAATTTAATGTTTGTATGGTTGGTAAAAAATTTGTGGTAGCAAGTCGGCTTTTTTTGTTTTTAAAACGAAAAACTCTTAAATACTAATTGAGCTATCATCCTTAACTTAAGTTTTACATTGATTTCATTACTTACCCTGTACATGCATCAGGAAGGAATTTCAGGTGTAAAACATATAGGCAGACATTTTAAATACAATTTATTAAACTCTTTTTATTTACAAAAGAAACAAGAAATAAATCTAAAAGTTAACTAGCGACCTTAAGTATTAAAATAAAGCTGAAACTACCAGTCTAGCATAGGCCAACAATTCGTTATAATACAGTAGAAAATAAACGGATTGGTTACTAGGGTTTCAGTTACTATGGTAAGCTATATAAAAAGGAATTGGGTAAAAAATATTTCCTAAATATACTGTTTTAATCTATTAGGTTATGTAGACAGAATCAGGAAGTACTGTTTGATTTCAAAATATTTAACTTACAGTATGTTAACATGTCATACTAAGCAGAACTGCTCGCATATGGTAATATTTTTAAAAGAACTAACTGTAAAAGTCAAATTTTTTTTTTTTACAAAATTTAAAAATAATGTTTGTTATATTACATTTTAACAGATTATACCTATTTCATTTTTTATTTTGTCTATATGAATTCAATGTGACTTTTCAGTGGCATTATTATAAATAGTTTTTTGTTTTGTATTATACTAAATCATTTTTTGTTTTTAATGGAAAATTGCGAAAACCAAAATGTTTTTTACAAACAGTGAAGACATTTTTAAAGAGTTCTATACATTAGTACAGTACAAAAAATATAATTATAAAATTATACATTGTTGGTACTTAAATATTTTAATACAAATGAGATAGGAAACCAAGTCATGGTGAACATTTATTTGTATTTCTTATTGGACGATTTATACATTTAATATGATTGTTTCGAGTGAATATTATTTGAATTAGAACAAAGAATCTAAACCAAGTTTATTGAAATAGTTAAGTTTTTTAATAAATATACATCAAATTCCTTTGCTAAAGTTAGTGTAAGAAAGATGTTTAATTTTAGCAATTATTTTTAAACCGTGTCATAAAAAAACTAAGTTGACTTGTAAGTTGTCTAGGATGCGCAGTAGCCTGCTTACCCTCACCAACAAGTTGTCTGATAGTTGTTCCTTATAACTTTGGAGGAGAAAAGCGATGCAAGCCAAACTAAACTGCAAAATTCTTAACAATTTACTTCCTGTATACCAAATACCAGCACTTCCTGACTTATACTCTCGGCTATACACATAATAGACTGGAAGCTTCATTCAACAATGCGAGACAATAGTTTACCTAGCGCATCACTGCGAAACAGTTGGAACTACACTTGTCAGCAGTACCAGCAACGGTGCTTTCTTGTAGGTGTAAACGGAACTATGGCTTAACTAACTTCCAGTCTATTTCGTGTTCAGTCAATTCTTATACACAATACATTTTGTGTTCACTATCGTTTCAGATAAAATTCATAACAATATTTATATTTTTTATTTTATTTACATGTAGTTATATGCTCCTAATCTAAAGTGTATGTATTCTTATCAGTTTGACTCTCCTGTCAAATATTATTGTCGTTGAATTGATCACAATGTCAGACATAGTTGGTAGATACTCTTAGGCCTAACCGTCAAGACTAGATAGTAGAAGTGAATATTAAGTTTGTCTTGGAAACTGCGTAGAGAGGGGATAAAATTGTCCGTCTTAAAAAAAACTGACAATACAGTTCAATATCATTTTTGACAAGAATAAAAAATGATTTGTTTAAATTGTCGGATTATTTACAATGGCGTATGCATACCTTCACAACATTTATGCTTAATATTACAAATTATAAAAAATATAAATATATTAGCTAAATATTGTGTTACACTATACAATGTAATCGAATAAAATAAATAGATTGGTAATAAATAAATAATCAGATGTATTGCACAATTAACCAAATTATCTCGTGTAAGCTTAAAATTATTTACTTCATTTTACTTTATACAAAATATTTTGGTGCAATTTTCAAAATATTAAAAATATACTGTTAACGTTAAACTTACACTACTATTAAATAAATTTCTGATATAAATTTGTTTTATGATACAATACAGATATAAGAAGACTTTAAGGGGGGGGGTAGTTCAGAGCCTTGAGGCTAATCCACTTCTAGCGCCACACTGAGGGCTGTGAATCGACCTGGAAACAGAAAATAGATTAATTAATTATATTGCACAACCATTTTTCTTGGGGATTACAAAAACATGTTTGAATTTGAAAAATAAACAGTTTTAATAAGAATGTACTTAATTCATCCCAAATACTTAGTTTTTAATTAGTCTTGTTCCATATTGTTCAGAGTCAAGGACCTCAACTAATATAATGGCAACCTAAAAGATTAAAATAGGATAAACTAAGTCAAATATCTAAAGAGAGTTAGGCGTAGAGTATCTGCAAAAATGAAGAATTCAGAGAGGCAAGTGATGAGGAAAGTAGATGGTTGGAACACGAAGAAAGCCCAGAAAAAACCCAAAAGTTAGGATGCAGGAAACACACATATGAAACAGGTGACAATTTGTTGGATGATTGAGTTGGCATGGGAGTTAGAGAATGGAGAGAGATGATGATCGATAGATTGACAAGTACACTCTCTTATGGAGAGAGATATTGATGGATAGATTGACTAGTACACTCTCTCATG
>JAGFPH010000201.1:643967-686506 GCA_018207615.1 Philaenus spumarius
TGTTTCAAAGTATACTGTTCTAAACTTAAACCAATCTGCTTCAGAGTAGTCTATCTAAAACTAACCTAACCTCTGAGTCAGCGTAGATAGTCAGAACCTTACCTAACCTGTTTCAAAGTAAACTATCTAAATCTAACCTAAACCGTCTCAAAGTAGAATATCTAAGCATACATGTTTCAAAGTATACTGTTTTAAACTTAATCCAACTTACTTCAGCGTAGTCTATCCAAAAACCCAACCTGAGTCAGCGTAGATAATCAGGACCTTACCTAACCCGTTTTAAAGTAAACTATCTAAACCTAACCTAACCCGTTCAGAGTGGCTTTTCTAAACCTAATCTGACCTGTCTCACCTAACCTAAATCTGCTTAAGGTGGACAAACAACCAACTTATTTGGATCGATATTTACTATTTCTTAGTGAACCTTAAAATCCAAGCATATGATTTACTATGTGTCTAAACTAGAAAATGAACTAAATTCATACATCTAACCTAACCTGCAAAATTATTTACACGTATTAATAACTAACTCTAAATGAATATTGAAGTTAATTTAATATTGTGTTATAGGTTGTGTTTATACATGCAAGAAAACATAAACAAGATAAGATAAATCTATGTCTGATAAATTTTTACTAATGTAGGCCCTACTCTAACCCTAACGTGTCCTTAAAACACCTATTTTCTTATGAGCGGTATTAATATTAACTTACCCTAACTTAAACGAAAGACAAGATCTTATTTGAGCTCATTGAGTTCTAATTCAACCATCCAACCTAACCTATAATATCAGCTGCAAGTTATATAGCACGTGGCGTTATCCTAACCTTCTACAGTATAACCTAAAATAAAACGCTTTTGAATTCTGTTAGTAACTTGATTGAAACTTCACCGTCTTAGCCTTAAATAACCTAAACTGAAATAATTACAAATTGTTTATGTGTGCGATTAGCCTATTCTAATTCTAATACCTGAAAGCAGTCGCTCTCTAGTGCTGTTATCCGAAACTGTCTTAACCTAAAAGAAAGAAATCTGGCCTACCTGTGCTGTTTGAGGTTATCCTGACGTTTGAACGTCTTTCCACACACCTCGCACGTGAACGTCACGTCATCCTTGTGTGTACGTTCGTGGATCATGAGATTGTACGGTTTCGTGAACCGGCGTTGGCAGTATTTGCAGATAAACTCGCACTTGGCTCTCATTTTACGGCGGAACTCCCTCCTATCGTCACTCTCTACTTGCATAATCGCGAACATGTTGAATTTCACGTGTGCAAGTCCTTAACTTGTACTGTTGGAATTTTGTTGACCGAAACTTTCAATTCTAAAAGTAAAATTGTTTTTTCTTTTTTCAACAAACGAACAAAACGTAAGACCTTGGTCCACTGATGTGAGGTTTTTTTTTTTGTAAATATTAACTGGTTTATACCATTGTGGGGATCGTCACTGGTTCACTATGACGTCACTGGGGCACTCTGAAGTCACTAGTTACTCTTTTCAATCTTGCAGATGATAATCTGAAAATTAAAATAGATTTGATAAATTTTTGTAAAAACAATGTTTTAAGAAATGTGTTTTTTTCATTGGCTCTAAGGATGTGCAATACCACTACGAAACAGGCATGAACTGCCCTCTGCCGTCTTTCATTTAATTTAGAAAATACACTAATATAGGGCCTACAGGGCACTACATACTGTTGTACTATACAGGAATTTATTCATGAATATCAAAACTATGACTTGTAAACGTAAAGATATTCAACTTATGAACGGGACAAAAATTATACATAGCAGTTATCTGAAAAATGTTACAATTAAAAATAATCGTAATTCGCAAGTGTTTACAAGTGATATTGTAATCGCATCCTTGATGATGACTTCGCTCACTAGTTACGATTTACTGGGGGTATACTCGAATGGTATTGCATACCCTTAAATTATAATGGTTTAAATTGCATTAAGGTTATCAGTTATGATTAAAACTAATGACCTAAGAAATAGACTTATTCATATTATACATGGAAACATAATATTTGCTAGTCACAAAATTAAAATAGAATACTCGAACAAAAAACCTTAACTATTAACCAACTTAGTATTTCATCAAATAGAAACAATACTAATATAAAAGTTAAAAATAAATAAATATATTTATTTCAAACTTTGGTAGAATTTGAAGCCGAAATATCCAAAACATTAAAAAAAAAGGCTAACTTAAAAGTTAACAGTTGACCATTGAATTGAAGAATGAAGAAGTTTTAGTTTTCCATCTCTTAGTTTGTATTTGTTCTAGGGGAGTATCCTGCTTACTGCCTGTTGATAAATAATATAAAATGAATACATCAAAGTATTAAGTGTATGGCACAATCGGAGTTATATAATAAAGGTAAAAAATTGGAGCTACAAATTGTTTCAAAGTATGAAATCAGTTGATAATGAAAATAGGAACATGAATTTAGAAGTATAATACAACACAGCTGATTATTGTACCATCACTGAACATCTTCAATCAGCTGAGCTATATATTTTAAATGTTCTTATACAATCTTTTGAAAACTATTTTCAGATCTAAACTGTTTTAAAATTATTTTAAATTTCAGTATTTTCAGATCTCGTAGTTTTATATGCCACTTTAATATGTAAAGTGTAAATATGTAATATGTAAATAATAAAGCCACCTATATGTATTCTATAAATGTACTTTATTTGATAAGTTCAAAAATTATATTGTGTTTGTAATTTCTGTAATTGTTTAATGTACGCATAGAAAATCTAGCACCAATAACTGGATGCAAATGCCAGCTTAAAAACTGAGCTTCTGAGCGATCACTACTCTCAAATAAAAAGCATTTGACATCGGCGAAAGTAGAGATGTTATAAAAGCTTTTTCTAAAAACCATTCAATCTATTTTGATATCAAGTCAAGATTTACGATCAGTCCAATGTTTCTATAAAATACTCTCGACCCACAATTGCCTATTGCTTGCATCCAGTACAATATTTTAAGCTTATTAATATTAATTTTTCACCAAAATGTTTTCAAATTTTGATCCTAAAGGTTTTTATAATGTTTTAGCGAATGGAGATTAGTTTATTTCTCCTCCTAGCTCACAATATCCGACTTTCGCTATATCGGCATACTGTATTTGTTTTCAGCTTCGATTGTGAGGGCATTGAAGGAGTTACTAAATGAAGATGTTGAACCAAGGTGAGTCAATAGTTCTGGATTAAACAAAGCAAGTCGGAATGTTGGCAATACGGAACCATTTGTCGATGCGCAAAAGGTCAAGGCAAGTATGCGCACAAGTCCTTGAGCAATGGCCCTGTCTTCTCGACCCATCCTGTAAGCAATTCCGGCTGCTTAGCTCCATTTGTTTCAATTAGGAGTTGGATAGTTGTAATAGTTTAGAACAGAAAACCTTTACTTCGTAACTAGTTATACACGTTGTATGTTTGCGTACACCATAAATGTTTTCGTATTTCTAGTTAGTTTTAATTTTGGAGTTCGTTCTCTGATTGTACATTTGTATAGGTTTTAATAGTTTTGGTTTAAAACAGGAGAAATGCTAAATTTATAAACAATAAACTTAAAACCTAACCGTAAAAACTATTGAAAAGAGTAAAATTTGAAAATAAAACCTTTGAAATTAATAGACCTATTGGGTAAATATTAAGCCTGACTATTACGCAATTCATAAAACGATTTCGGATCCGAGTTTCCCGGCCCAAAAACGAATAGTGGGTTTTGTCCAAAAAATCACGTTTCCCTCCAGTTTGTTACGTTAAAATTAAAAATCAGGTTTGGGGTACATTTTGCCTAAAATGATTGGCTTCGAAAAATACCATACCAATTAGAAGCAAATAATCGAATTGCATTTGTACGTTCGTTTTCATGTAGCCTATAATTTAAGAGCAATATTTCAAGTTCCTTCATAGCGAGTGTACGAATTAAAGGTTGTTTTCTCAATTCACCCCTTGGACTGGAGTAATCGAAATGGGGTTTCTGTCTTGTATATCACCTAAGAATAATATGGACCAAATTTCATATACATAGTTTGTAGGAAATTAATGAATTTATATTTATTGTACCCCCCCCCCCCCCTTCAACCCCTTAGACAATAGCAACCGAAATTCGATGAGTTTACTTTCTCTATGTAACATTTTATGAAATAAAAGTAAAATCTACCAAATTGCAGCTTCGATAGAATTAAAATATTGAATAAATTGTTTAAGGGTTGGTAACCCCGTTTTCATTCCTTAAACGCAAATAATTAAAATGTGAGGGCTCTAAATTGTTTTATCTATACTAATATTATAAAGAGGTAAAGTTTGTTTTTTTAGTATTTTTTTTTTTTTTATGAGGGGGTAATCTCTGGCACTACTGAACCGATTGAAAAAATAGTTTTACTAATAAAAAGCTACACCATCCCTGAGTAACATAGGCTATAATTCATTTCGATAAAAACCTTTTTTTATTTCAATATTTGTTAATTTAGTCGGAAAAAGTTCTTAGGTTAGGCCTAGAATGATAAACCAACACATGTATTTACATTTATTACCATAGCAACCAATTGAATAAAATAACAGATAATATAGCTACTGCTCCAATATTTCCATTAACAGCTAATTTCAAAATTTGAATAATTTATTTTTGTATTTCTAGCTTTTAGGTTAGGGTTTTAAAATGTAGACCTGAGCCTTGCTGATTCTTTTAACCATTAGGTCTATTATAACTGCTGTTATAAAATATAAGCAATATTTAATTTGAACATTTTACATTATTTACCATCTTACTTTTGAGGTTATTATTAATCGTAAACCTTTATTATAAATAAAACATAACACATGTTTTTAGAAGGTTCCATTGGGGGTTGGCGTGCGAAGCACGCAGGGGCCTCCCCTAGTATCATATAAGACAGAACTGTGCAAGACTTCAGCTCCCTAATCTCACCGGTATTAAAGGTGTAGGCTATTGTTTAAGGATGGTTACCCAATTTTAACCCTTTACAATACATCTGAGTTACTATCGAAATAATGTTGATGACGTTTGCTTTTGTCGTGTGCTAGTTAACCACTATGATAAATTTGGTCCGTCAAACTGTCTGAGCATGCGCAGCGAACACACATACATATCGGATCGTATAAAACCACACTCAGACTTTTTTTATAGTATTTATAGATATAGGTTACAAATGAACCACAAGTAGACGAAACCCTTACTGTTGTCCTTACCGTTAACTTGGCAACACATATCAGTTGATTGAGTTTAGTAGTTTCTGTCGATTTACAGAGTTTGGCGTAACAGTTTTTAGCGTGGTGGAGGGCTTTTTGAGTACAGTATGTTTTCTCAGAGTGGTTTTATCAAGAAACAAAATCGCATATGCTACCGAATTTACCCGAGCGTCAAGGCGTGCATACCCGAAGCCGAAAACACGATCTCATAAATTCACTCCACAGAATTTCCCGTTCCCCCCGTTTCAACGAGGCGCGCCTAAATAAGTTAACACTTCAAAAACAGAAAAACCAAAAGAAATATTTATATCCAAAAAAATCTCATTAATTTTACGACGTTAGTAATCAGCCATCTTACAACTACTGCAAGTTGAGCGTAGTATGATGGTCTTAAACGTATCATATATTTGGGGTATATTTTGGTATTCCAAAAATGTAAAGTAGTTTGTTAGTTTTGATTGTTGGAATATATTCGGGTTAGCAAGCTTTATAACTATGTTAAATTTCATGTTGGTGCCTTTAAGTATTGAAACAAACGAATGATTAGTTATAGTGCTAAATGTAAGAATTAGGCTGGGATTTCCACAGGTTTTTATTATTTTCCTGAATGTCTCCTTATACATTATTTCTCAAATGTGTTTTTGTCGCTAAGCAACATTTCCCTTAGGCCCCTAATTCTTCATCAAAATTAATTATTCAAGCATCATTTTAAAGCTTATGTTCCCCGCTATTGAGAAAATTAGACAAACAGCTTAAAATTCATGTTTTCGTTAGAAAAATTGACTAAAAAACTTTAATATTACACTTCATATGGTTCCTAATGAAAGGCGCCATCTATTAACAATCTATTAACATGCCAGCTGTTATATTGCTTCTTTACATTCCAAATGCAAGTGCAATAAACTGTTATTTATAAACGTAACCTGATCTAAATCAACCTATTAAATCATTTAATTGTTCCTAACATGCGATATATTCGCACGGATCAGCTAGTAGACTATTATTTAATTTGTGTTGTGACGTGTTTAAACTTAATGTAAGGTGAGTTTAAAAGAAGTTGTAACAAACTGTATCATGGAATTCGAAATAAATACCTAATTTCACATTATATTACGTTTTAAAGCGTTGACATCTGACAAATGTGGAAGCGTTCTGTAAATATTAGCCTACATGCAGAAACAAACGATATCCCATATGACAATCAAATATTATATTCATTTTGGGGGTTACAACTTTGCCATTCCAAAAATGTAATGTAGATGTTTTAGTTTAAATTTTTGGAATAGCAGCGGGTTAGATCTTCATAACAATGATCAATTTCAGTTTTAGGCTATCCGTTTCTAAGAAATTTGTCAATTGAGTGACACAACAAGAATTCATATAAAAAATCATTTAAGTTGAACATTTATAATTTATTAAATATATTCAAAATGGACAACGTGATACAGAGCGAACGTAAGTTTATCCTACTCGATACCAACAAAGAGGCCGTAGATCGTACATAGGCCTACTTGATAATGTATGTCTACTTGTCACGTTGCAAATGAAAGTGTTACTATTGTTTTAACTTGATCCATTCAAGGTTACGTAATGACAAGTATCCTAACCTAGACATTGCTTACTGCCACGGTCAAGGTTATACATAACCTGATTAATGAGGGTGTTATCAATATAATTACTAGCTTTGTGTAAGATAACATCATTTAATCCGTGTTTATAACGATTAACTTCAAGAACTACATTTTCGATTGAGATGAAACATTTACGTGTGAGTTATTGAATTCTGAATAACATTGTCGATGTTTCATCTTGCTCTTGGGCTGAGCAATAATTAATCTTATTAGGCCTACGCTGTTTAAACCGTTAAAGATAAGCAGAACAGTAATCCCAAGAAAGATATCTATAAAATATCCACATTGCAGTTTTCTTACAATAACCATTTTAATTGAACAAAAAATAACAGTTTGACAAAAAAGTTGGTTTCCTGTAATATATCGCGTACAATGACCAAGATATAACACTATACTGTATTTTGCCAATAAATTCTACAAAAAGTTCCACGACAGCATACGGCCTATGTTTACTGTTACTGTTTTCTTACAACAACCGTTACTATCTTACAGCAAGCACATCACATAGTGCAGTACGGTCAACCTTCCATTTATTATTGAATTTGAGACTACAAATAGTTGTAAAAAATTAAGTTGATTCCTATTCTTTGTTCTCGTTTGTACAGGAAGATTACTACTTTTATGTTTTTTGTAGTAAATGTTTTAATTTGTTATTTTAGTTGTTATTTAGATTTTTTTTAAATTCTATATAATATATAGTGAATGGCCTTGTCTGTTGGTTGTGATCTTGGAATTGATAATTATATATGGGAGCTATTAAAAAATATAAAACTTTAACCTATAATTAAAATATACGTAGTGTGTAATTTTAGTTTTATCATTATAACTCGTGCATCACTGAAGATGGTGAAATTGACGTTAAAATGCGTTTGAGTAAATAATCGTATTATTTGTGTGATTTTTTAAATTACTATTTCATTAATCTTTAGAACTTCTTAAACATTTAGATTAGAAGAGTGTTTTATACTGTATCAGAACAAAATATTAAACGTGAGATTAAATATAAAAACCAATTTACCATATGTTTTCTTGTCAGATTTTATGATTTCCTAGAAACTTTAGGAAGGCTTTTTTATTTTGATCACAAGCGAAGCCGAGTTTTACTGCTTATATTAAAAAAAACCCTAAAACAATAATTTGATTGGCTTCAAATTCTAATCTTTTAAAGTATGTTTTATCACAGAAACTTTAGGACATTTTATTCGTATTTATAATGGTGATCAAGCAGCTATGTAGTTACTTGAGGAGTTCATTGTACCATGGATTGTAAGCTTACATACAGATATGCTCATGTAGTGTTTATTCTTGTTTTTAATAAATTTGTAGGTTATATTGCATTGTAGTATTTCATTTTACTCATAATTTAGTGATATAGTAAAATCTTTCATTGATGTCAGTTAGTATGTTTTATAACAAACTCCAGTCATTAAAAAAAACAAATATTATAATTAAGCAGGAAATATTATACCGTAGGTACTACCAAAACTATATTTTTAGTCCTAATTATAAGATTATATGTATTATTATAGTTTTATTTTACATACGCTTTAATATATTTAATTTTCCCTCCAAACATTAGTTGCCTGTTGTCACCCTTACAGTTAATAATGCCCTTTGTTCCGACTAAACCGTTCCCTGCCACAGGTGGCTGACATTTCTATTTCGTGTTATGTTTATGAAAATTACACGTAATGAAGCTCTCGGAAGGTCCGAATGTTTCAGACCTTAGCGGAGACCATACGAAGGCGAATCACGTAGAATTGTTTGGGACAGTTTCTTGAAACTCCTAGAATAAGTTTTCATGGAGTTTATTGATAAGTTGTAATTTGTTTTAAATATGTACTTTGTTCGTAAAACTAAAACAGCTCAATATAAATTTCACGACAAACCAATATTTTTAAAATAACAGATGGCACTGTCCGCCTCGTCAAGTAGACTTGATCCTAAACCATTTCGAGTCGAAAAATCGTTGAAAGATTGTTTTACAAAAAAATCTTCCCTTCGACTGGACCTACACATGTGTAATAAAAACCAAATCCGTACTCAAATACTGCTCCAATCAATGTTCTAATCAAACATAAAATTTGGAATACTCAAACATACGAATTTACATCGCAGTTTTATTTTTATATTTTTATTTTAGGTTGTTTTATAATTTTAACTATTTATCTTAAATTTTCCTTTCTCAAAATTACTTCTTCTTAGTATACTGGTCGTTTGTCTCTTAACATTAAAATATGCCGCAAAATAAAACCCCCGCATTAAAAGCTTGAAATGGCGACAAATATTTTAGAAACGATCAGTTTTTATTATTTTTATTAATTAAAACCCAAAACTGTGGCTTATGGTAATTTTTTTTAATGTTCAGGACATTTCCGTGTTCCAAATTAGTTTTGGTTCCACTATTGACCACGAGCAGGATCCATCCTTGCCTCCTCCGGCAACGCAGGTGGCTAGAATGGAAGCTTGGCTACCGCAATATTTCCCAGATGTTATTACACCGATCGTCTACTTGTATAGTTCTTCCTCACGCGAATTTAAATTAAACTTATATTTATCGCTTAAGTTAACATTCTTTGCTTAACGAAGTCACGTGATTTAATTAAATCACGTGTAACTGCCCAGGTCGTAAAGTGTATCTGATTTCAAGAGTTTCATGTGATTCGATTGATTTGTCACTTCTAAAGTAACCGCAGTTCTTTTTAGACAAACAAATATCTTTTTCATCACACTGTTTTGAAAAAAGTCACTTTCAATATCAGCTGTGAGTATTGAAAATAGCGTTTTCTCGGTCTATATTGACAAAATCAGCTGGAGATTTTTGCCCATCTCTAAATTAGTTATAAATTATAACACCAGTAGCGCCATCAATAATAATTATGATTTGAACTCAAGGCGTATTAAAGACGTATTAAAGAAGGTGTGTGCATCGAGGAGCGTGAACTCGTCCGGCCCGCGCAGCTACGTCACGTGCTACACACTGAACCAGCATTTCCGAGTGTAATTGTAAGACTTTGCTCAAACTGCGAATTAATTACTTTATGGTTGTCTAAAAATTATGTTTTTGGTATCGATGGAAAGGTAATAAAGTGAGCATTAACATGATCTATGTCCATGGTCAAATATTTCTAGGCGTATAATTTTGAAACAAGCCTAAATCTAATATACGGGTTTGAATGACATAAAAACTACCCTAAGTGAGGAAGTTTTTTACTATTACTTTCGGGAGGCATTCAAAGACATAGAAATGTAGAGAATAAAATGTAGTAAATACTGACATCAATTTTTTATGAAAGTTATAGCTGTCCTACATAATAAGATTGTAATCAGAACCATAGTTATACTAGCTTCTTGTGGCGATTGAATGTACTAATTTGTTATTAGTTCTCATTTCTCTTCGTTATTTATTATTCACATTGTTGTGAACAGGTAAATTTTGTTTAGTGTAGAAATATGGATTTTTAAAGCTTTGACAAATTTAAGTAGCTCTATAGGGTAAAACCTTTTACCATCAGTAAGATGGTAATTTTTAAAGTTTATTGGTTTTATTATGTTTACTAGGCCTACTATTACTAGTATGCTACTAAATTTACTTTTCAAAAATTGAAACTATCTAAAATTGTGATTGTTTAGTTAGCCTACCCAAGGATAAATAATAAATAAAATTAATATAAACCAATTATCAATGAAATAATTTAAAAAATTGTAGTCTAGGTGATAGTTAAAAAGTCGTGGTGAATACAACATTGAGTTTTATTTCACTATTAACCCTAGGAAAGTATGGAGGACATTGCCATGTAAACAAAACATTTAAACAAATTGCTCTAACTATTTTTTCGCCTCAAAAGAAAAAAAAAACAAATTGGTAAACCAAAGTTTCAAAATTAAGAGTTTTAGAAAAATATAACACAATATTTTAGTTATAAATCCAACATATACAAAAATAGGGGAAACCCCTGCGTGCTCCACACGCCAACCTCGTTGGGGCCTTCTAACACATAATCATTTTATGTTTTCCTTATAATAATTGTTTAGGATTCATAATAACCCCAAAGCTAAGATGGTAAATAATGTTAAATGTTCAAATAAAATTTTTCGTATATTTTATAACAGTACATAGTTATAATAAAGGTTAAAAGAACCAGCAAGACTCAGGTCTATACTTTAATAAAAACATAACCTAAAAGTTAAAAATACAAATAATTGCTTCAAAGTATGAAATCAGCTGTTAATGGAAATAATGGAGCTGAAATAATCAGCTGTTTAATGGAGCTGTTAACAGCAAACAGTCGTTTTATCTGTTATTTTATTCAATTTGTGGCTGTGGTAATGAATGTAAATACATGTGTTGGTTCATCATTCTAGGTCTAAGATTTTTTCCGACTTAATTTACAAATATTGAAATACAAAATGTTTTTATTAAAATTAATTATAGCCTATGTTAATCAGGGATAGTGTAGCTTTTTATTTCGTAGATCAACATTTCTTGGGAATCGATGAAACCTTACTCGTAAAAATCTGTCTTTATTGTTTGAGTTACCGCAGCCAACATCGGCACAAAAAGGCATTATAATTAATGGTTATTTATTATAATAAATGTTATTACAATAATACACTATGTTGCCTATAATTAATAACATAATATGACGTTAAAAAAGCTCGAAGGTAGTACAGGTTTCGGCGGTAAATATGGCAAAGGAGTCTAGACTGGAGCTCCGACTGTAGCACTCTACGTCACGGGTAGGCTGGAGTGGAGGGAGAAGCTGCGCATGCACACACCTTCTTTAATACGCCTTTATTTGAACTGTCGTCTTATTAATGTATTAGATATAATAACGATTTAAACAAAGAAACAAACGTGAGTAACAATAAGAACTATATACTGATACTAGTATTTACAAGTATTAAATAAATCAATTTTTAACTTATTATTTAAATTAAAAGTTTAGAAAAAATACATCAGTACGTTTATTCACGTACCAGTGTCGGTAGTAGTGTATTTGGTCTATTAATATTACTGGATGATTTAATATCAGCTGTTCCAATTAAACTTTTCCTTACAAATCAATGCCTATACATTCTTAGAATTAAGGAAGATTTTTATCAGTATCGCTATTGATATTAAAACCAGCTGATCTCAATAATGTAGGCGCCTCGGTCGTTAAACTTGAGCTCGTATCGATAAGCGTCACTTTCGGTCCTAGTGATGAAATATACTATTTTTATGAGACAAAAATAAGAACCCTTCTGAAATGTTTTCAGGATTTTTATTTCTTGAAAATGTAATGTTTTAAGTCTACTGTTCTGTGTTTAATGTCGTGACATAAACCTTACTTAACACGGTTATTAAATTCTTTGTTGAACATATTATCATGATGGAGTGTAATTTGAAATTCGGTGAGTTTATTTTGGATTAGGACTTAATTTTTTTTTTTACTTTTAATGCAATAAAGTCTAGTGATACGTAGTTTTAAAGCTCTGTATCCCAATTATTCGGCAAAATCCCCCGTAAAAATTCCGAGCAGATTCATTTGATACACACCAGAAAACCATAAAGTCTAATAAATTATGAGTCAGAATTCAGTCATGACTTAATTAAACATAATTTTACTTAAAGCCTTGAAATAAATTTTGGGGGAAAAAGTTTTCATCGTCAGTAGGATTATATTATTTGTCAATTAACAGAATTTCACACTTTTATTATTCTTTTAAAATAACAATTATTCAGACCAAAAGCTTAAGGACTATGCGCATGCGCTATCCATACATTTCAAGAATTTGACATGACCTTTATATTGTTTCATTTTGAGTTGTATCTAAATTTAACCTAACAGTTGTAAAAATAACCTTAAATGGTTCATATAGGCTAGTTGTCGAAGTACTACAGCTGTTGAATGTAATCAGCTGTTATATGTTAAGGAATAAATCAAACAATACAACTTGCCATAGGCTAGTTTCTTTTGCTACTCACGGACATCAGCACGCACGTACGTAAACTCGCTTTTATATGCGTTGATTATTTCCGATTCGTGTCTTATAAGAACTATCTTATCGAAAATACTCATTCGCACTACAGATGTAAGTCCCAGTAAACAATGTTTAGATACTGAACTGAATACAATGTGTTAGATAAAATAAATAATTTTATTTTTTTAGTTTTAGTATAGCACAAGAACTAGAAAGTGTGCTTAAGCTTATATGCCATAATGTGTTTAGTGTAAATGAATACACAAATTATAATAAAATAATTATTATCAAATAAGTCAGATAAAGTTTAAAAATAGTGGTAAGTAAAATGTTAGTTATTTTTAATTTTTAAAATGTAATTATTAAATTAATTTTTTTTTAACTGGACAGTATTACAAAAAAATATAGATAAATTTTGACTTTTAATAAAATATACTTATGAAAATAAAACTTAAACATGAAATTTCAGGACTAATACTTTTATTTATTGAACTCCTTTCAAAGACAATGTCGCCATCTTGTGTGATGTACGAGCAACGATAATAAAACGTTTTCTTCAACTAACTGGTTATGTTTGATTATTGCTCGAGCTTCACTAAAGATGGCGTCGTTGCTTTTTAAACGCGTTCAATAAATAAACCTATCAGTCGTGAGATTTTTGTGTTCAAGTTTTATTCTATAAAATTAAATTGATTTAACTGAAATGATAATAACAATTTATCTGAAGCAAAATCAAAGCTAAAGGTTTATATAGCACTGTTTTAAAACTTCGCATTTTTCCTTTTTTATTTGTTTGTTCCAATTTTTACAGAAGGTAATTGTGGCATTAGTTTCAGTGTTAAGAGAGCATTACAACAATTTATTAATCGACATATTGTCTCATTAAAAATGTGTGTAATATTTTTCATAGGCCGCACTCAAGGAAAGGAAGAGAGACAATGTCAATTGTCGTCAACAAATACACAGAAAATTTTATATTTTGCTAAACTCAAAATATTTTATCCATACTTAATTACGTTATTTCATTTAAAATTAAAGAGTTGTAGGACGTATGCCATGGATAATAATAAGGAAAAAGTATAGGTAGACCTATATAAACATATACACTAAAATTATAACTAAACAATAATTAGCAGAACTCATAGACAGAAAAAATTACATTCTGTGCTATATTGGGTGTTGTATACAAATACCAAAAAATTGTGGTTTACATTTGTGTTTCCGTATTGATTTATAAATAAACTACATTTAATAACAAAAAATATAGATTCAAGGTTTATGTGGCGTCATTCAGAACACAATACCCTAGTTTGTATTCGTTCAATCCTAAATAGGTTGCATTTTTACAAATTAACGACATTCTGGAAGTGTTATGGTTTATCTCGCAAGTAGTTATTTGTGTGAAAAACTACACTTACCAACCAATCACTCCAAAAAAAGAACAACTTAAGTTAAAGTACATTATAAAAGCAATAATCGAACCTAATTAATACGAAGAAACAGAACAACTTAATTTCTGACTATTATTTTACTTTCTCAAATATAATCATAATATCGCAGATCGCGTGTATATTTACCCTCGAGGACTGTGTTTATATCTTTTTATTGCCAACATTATTTCCTTTTAGTAATCTAATTTATCTTTAACAATTTAGCTAGGGTAATAGAAAACTAAACTTCGGTGTTTAGAAAAATTTTTTTTAACCTTTTCAACCACTGCTGAAGACGCAGTGTAGTTTTTCGTAATAAACAAACTTTTGGTTTTTTAGTAGTAGGCCCTATACATAATAGAGGGTTGTTTCTTAATTAATTTAAAACGCTTTATATAAAGGATCTTTATGGCAGAAATTTTGTTGAACAGTATAAATTGGCTGAATTACATGCAAACCTAAAAACCTTTTCTCATTTACACAAGTTAATGATGGATAAATATTAGTTTTGAAAAGTTTATTTATATATTTAAAAGAGTTTATTAAAACTTTGGTACAGCCATTAGGCTTTTGTACTGGGAAAACATTAACGGAGTTTCGCTTAAACTGTTAGTAGGCGTATTTAAGCCAAAATACATCAAAAGTCATCCCCGATACCCTTCTTGAGTCAAAAGCTCCTAATTTGCCTTTCCCATGCAAACTGTATAGGATAAAATGTTTGTTTTTTGCACAAACCATTAGCGGCTGTCACTCAAGCGGATATCAATAATTATTTTATAATAAAATTAATGTGGTCATAGATGAAAATCAATACTTTTTTTAAATAATAACGTTTCAAATTAGTTACTTTACATAAAATTTGCATTAAATAATAAGAACATAAATTTTATAGGTGAATAGTTAGCTGATTTTATTAATAAATTTAAAGAACTATTACTATAGCAACAAGTTTATAATAATAACACAGACGCAACACTAAGAAAATGGCTGCCTTTTCATTACCAAATGTTAGTGTTAGACTATTGGCCTAAATGTCGGTACAATACCATATTGTACAATGTCCGTACAAACTACACAGTTGCTGAGATGACATTGATTTATTTTTTGCCTTAACCTACAAACGATTAATTTACGGATTACCCTAGAGTTTACTCCAAAATAGTTTTCACGTAATTTATTTAACTTCCTATTTCCTTAGAACAATAATTCTCGTAAAGTAAATCTCTTTCAATCGGTTCGGCCGTCTACGGTGAACCAGCATTATTTAGCTTGGCCATTAGACAGTAGTGATTGTCACAAGTGACTCACTCTCGGCAAACATCAAACAATCGCCTTAATGACATGTAACTAGGTAGGCCTAATTAAGTCCGCCATTATCCAGTGGTCCGTCCGTATTACCCATAATTATCCCTTTCTTTAATTTGCTGCCGTTTATCAAAACGTTTTGGTTACGCACACTGAGCTAGGGCTCGAAGTGGATTTACCGAGAATACTATTTTTAGTTTGAAGAGTCACTGGTGCCGTTAGGGTTTCCAGTGAAAGTAATCATCATACGCATGTAATATAGCCTATCTACAGGGCGATTCAAATTAAGAAAGTTAAAACTGATACCGCTATTGTTAAACACTCCTTTTAAGCAATAGAGTAAACAATATGAAAACCAACACATGGAATCACGTTACATTCAAGACTATTTTATTTAAAGTAAAAAATACTATATACATCATTCAAAGAATGTAAGTACAGGTAGAATGCATTGAATCCAATGTGAATTAGTAAAATTAACGTTAGATGTGTTATCGATGTTGTGTTTACAGTTTTCTATATTATTCGATACCTTTTTCTAAACAATAACCATAGTTTAGATTCATACACCACTTAAACTTTGTACTTGATAAAAATCATTTACTATATCAATTTATATACCGGGTTTAAAAAAAATTTGGATTAATAATTCACCCACAATAATAGGCCCTAAATTGCTGTGTTTTCAGTTTTGTTTTACTAAATAATTTGTATCTCCAGACAAGTACAACCGATTGGTTTCAAACATGACATGGCCCTCCATTACATACATAACTAGTTAATGTAAAAAAAACAGTTTAATCTAGTAATCCGTTTCAAAATGGAAGTCAATTAAAATTTGAAATAAAAATAATTTTTAAAACTGTATATTTTTATTAAAAATGTAAAAAATATTTTTTTTATCCATTTTAATTTCCTTTCGAATCCTGTCAAAACCCTGTCCTGTCGAATCATTTTACCTGTCAAAACTATCGCACAAAGTAAACCTGCGTCAATTACTGTGCATTGCTCTCGGTTAACACTTTATAACAACTAGTTATTTGAACTCAGGATAACGTAATAATTTTAAAATGAACTAAATATAACACTAAACTTTCCACAATAGTGTCGAATTCGTTAGTCAAAAACAAAATGGCGGCTAGACGAAAAATAGATCATTGGAACATTTTTACTATACATAATGCTATGAACTCGTATTAGAATTATTAGTTCGCTTGTTTTTAACACCTTGTATAAAGGGTGTATGAAAAATCTTTCAGGACTTTGGGATATGATTCCTCATACATAAAGGAAGAAAAAATTGGATCGAAAACACTTCGTTTTCCAGATAGGCCTATCCACAATTTTGTTTTTTGTACAAATTAATTCATATTACCTAGAGAATGGTTTGACTGGTTGCGTTCAAACTTGGCATAAAGTTTAATCTAACAATGATACATCTCAAGAATAATAAACGATTATATCCAATTATGCGTTTCAAATTAGCGGCTGATTGAAAATTTCAAACCTAACTTACTCAAAAACCGTACAGTTTAACAGAAAAATGTCAAGACACCTTTTTTGTAGCCCTATTGTACAAATGTACATACAATATTGTAGTATCTACCGTGTTGAACAAATCAATTATTACACATAACTTAACTATTATCCTTTATCGGATTGTTATAGTAACACCATCCGGTAGGGAATTAAAAGGGCTACAAAAAAAGGTTTCCTGACATTTTTTGTTAAAATGTACGGTTTTTGAGTAATTTAGGTTTGCCATTTTTTCAAACAACCGCATTTTGAAACGCATGATTTTATTTAATCGCTTATTTTTATTGCGATATATCATTACGGTAAAACTTCATGCCAAGTTTGAACTCAATCAGTCAAACCGATCTCTAAATATGAATTATTTTGCAAGAAAAACAAAATGGCGGATATTTGGAAAACGAAGCTATGTTTATATGAACTTTTTTCTTCCTTTTTGTATGAGGAATCATATCTCAACGTCTTGAAATGTTGTTTTTCACACTCTGTATAGCTACATTGATTTGTGATAAAATATTATTAGATGCTGGATAGATAATAGACTAATGTAGGCTACTAAAATTATAAAGCGGTCAGTTTTAATTGTATGTGCCCTTATTCTGGGTAAACAAAGGAGTTATTAAAAATATGTTTCACTAGTGTACTTAGATTTTTTTTATTAACATAGGCTCGTTAAGCTTTTAGAAAATTGAATTTGAATATTTAAAAAAGTTAAAAAAATATTTTTACCTTAGATTATGGACATATTTAGTTAATACTATGACAAAGAATACATGTTTACATTCACACAGCTGACTGAGTCCAACAGTTCAACAAAATAATAACATAATCATAGGTTTTGATATGTACACAACTGATTGAGTCCATCGTCGGTTTAACAACATAACAATTTACCCAACAACTTTAAACAAATGTCTGCCATTGAAGATCCATCTGTTAGTTTTAACTTAACACCTAAAGTACCAATTGAATTCAATGTTTGAATGGCAATGTAAAGTAGGCTATTACTAAATAATTTAACTAAAATTATTGCTCATACGACAAGATTTTATCTCAACCTAAAACATTATTTAATTTAATGAAGGAACTTTTAAGAATGTCAGCGACTATACAACTTTCTAACAATAATTTGTTTAGGCCTAGAATACTTTATCTGAAAAAAATATTTTAATAACATTTCCACATTTTTGGTACTTTTGCCAGACATTTATTTATTGCCCACAGAATTCTTTACAACGTATTTACAAATACAAAACAAAATAATGTGCAGGTTTTATTCTTTGTAGAATAGTTAATTCCTCTTCTTGATGTATATTATGTAAGTAGGTATCATCCCTAAATTATCGGCTGGGTTAAAATCATGCTCGCAATTGCTAAGCACACCATAACTACTTTAGTTTTAAATAGTTTAAACCAGAAAGTACTGTTTACCAGCAAACTGTAATGCTATTGGTTGTTTTTACGAACAATTAGGATAAGCCTTATGTTTGCGAACATCTCTCACCAAATTAAATGATTACTCACCCAAACCGAAACCACCGTCAAAATTAACCTCATTTCAATACCAGAAGCCGATTTCCAAAAAACGAACGGGTAAAGGCGTGAAAGCAAAAAAAGAAAAGGATAAAACAGGTGTTGATGAGATGAGAGGAATACGGAACGCAGCCCCGCGGCGCGCCCGGGGGGAGCCTGTCCCTCCTACACACCGCACGATACAAATTCCGTTGCTTCCAAATCCATAATTCCCTGGACCGATGAAAAGTGGCGTCATTTATCCACGTTGTCGCACACAATGTGTGGTATAATGCGTTGAGTGTGAGATGAGCTTTAAGGAAAGTTGTTTTAGAAAGCGGCTTTATGTCTTCTAGAGCTGTTCAGTAAGGATCTACCAAGGTAGTGATGTTACACACACTTATATTTAAAGACGTTTTTCTTGTCAGATTTATTGAAAGTTTGAAATTTGGAATTCAGAAACATTGAAAGTTAAATAAATAGATTCATAGTTAAAACTCCAATGCGTTAATTGCTTATTAAATGTGAATTAAGTGTTTAAAACAATACACAAAAATACCAACAGTTAAAACTATTCTAGAAAATGTAAAAGGATAAAACCTTTTCCTGCCTATTCCTAGAGTTTAGCTCATCTGATTCTACCAATTTTTAAAAATTAATCATTGAAAATCACTTCTATACTAATTTTAAAATGAGCAATTTTTAATGAAAATTAAAAAAAAAATACATGTTTTCTCTATTAACCAGTTGTTTAACTTATTTATTTATAAAGTAGTTTTTTTTTAACAAAATTTAATTTACTCGAACGACCATAAATTTATTAAAAAAGGTAGAGTGAAAACGTGAAGGAATTACAAAACTACATCTTTCGAGTCTAAATGTCTTTCTAAAACATTTCTAAACTATAAAGTACTGTTTTGGCTGTATCTTCATGAAACAAAATTATAGGGCCTAGTAAAATTAATACTCATCTGTGTGTAACACATTATTTTTAATTACTTTCTTACTTTCTCACAAATATGTGATCCCAACACGCACGAGTCTCGTCTAGTATTTACATATTTTTGTATTTTTTGTATTTGAAAGTGTAAACGTTTTTCTTTTGAAAATCCTCACTTTTGCTCTAATGTTGGAGCATTCAAAATGGGATGATTGGGGAAGCTCTTTAAGGTGTAAAACTTGTTCCAAAAAGATGAATAAAATGATGAAGATAAAAGATCGTTCTAAAAGAGTTAAAAAGAGTTCTGCTGCTTTATTTATTTTTGAAGTTATACTTCTTTGCGCCCGTTGTAATCGGGATGGGGTGTCGGTCGAGAAACCGCGTCACGCGTTAGGAGTAGAATCCGGAAAGTACCTTTTTATACCTTTTATCTACAAGAGTCTCGGTGGGTGAGTGGTTAACGCACTCGACTTCCACGCTAGAATCTCATTCGATCCCCGGCTGGGAAATTTTTTTTCAAAAATTATAGGAATGTATATGAATATACGAATGGCCAAAGAAGTATAACTTCCACCGTCTGGTCCGACGCAGACCCATTTTTTTATATATATATAGTTCAACTCACTTTTTAATATACGAGCATTATAGACTTTTCAAACAGTATTTTAAATCAGCCACTATCCGAAAAAATAATCTTTCCTTACTTCTGCCCTAACATGAATTTGTTAGTAATTGCAAGTAGGCCTACCTACCTAGTTGTATCAACATTATTATATAAAAATAAACATGTCTCATAAAAAATCGTCGAACTTAAAAATGGAGTTTCTTATGACAGTAAAATTATGGTGAAGGGATCTTTGAAATAACTAGCAACGTCAATGAAAATACTAATTTTAGATATAAGAGAAGAGAAACTGACGGGAATATTAGTTAGTAATAAACTGCATCTTAAACGAAAATGTGAGGGTTTAGTAGATCGGAACTGTCATGGATACCAGCAAAATCAATAACCAAGCAATTCAAGTCGAAGGAAACTTTAACTAATACTCTAGACAGCTTGCATTTTTTTAAATGTTAATAAATCGTTTTTTAATTTAAACCAAAAGTTCAAAATATTCAAGGATTATAAAAATAATGTAGACTAATTTAAATACCAGATAACGTAAAATATTTACGTACTTTAGAATTAAAGTTGTATATTCTATTTCATGTTCTTTAATGTCAAACTAAATTTATTGTAGGCTAAGCCTAGAGGAAATTTGTATTAAGTAAACCCTACTCGTTATTTAAATTTCGGTGATTTCAACGCGTGGATAAGAAAGATCACTTGTGGAGACAACATAATAACGAAACACAACTTCAGTTTTCATCTTTCGTTGGACGGAATATATTTGAACACCAGAAGGTAAAGTTGGACTACAACTTTATTCGAATAACATTTGAATTAGTTTCGCTGCTAAATAAAATTAAAGTAACAGTTACAAAACTTCTGTCCCCCAGAGTGCGTCCATTACAATTCGACAGGGGGTAACAAATCAAAACACGATGTAGGTTTTCTGCAGCTACGAGGCCGCGCTTTGAATTATCAAATAGTTTTGAGCACGCAACTTTTGTGTTCGCGCTGTGATCAAACTGTAATAATCGAAATAACATTATTCGATTCACGTGACATTCGTTTCACGTGGAAAATAATTTTTTCAGTTGTAACTTTTAATTCTAGGCCTGTTGTTATTTTTTAACGGTTATATTTAGTATTAATTTCATTAATTAAATGAAGGAATTACCAAACATGGCAAAGTTTCAAGGAAAAGTCACCAGTACTTACTTTTAATTAATGGTTGAAACGACTTATGTTTAAGTTCACAAATAAATCATAACTGTTTTTATTTACTCCCCACTATTGCTAATACATATTTGATAGATTTTTATTTTGTCTGCAAATTTTTGAGCTGAGGAAAAACATATTTGTCTATCAGTTTTATATCAGTCCAAAAAATATGTCGCTATTTACAATTTTAAAATATAATAATCATTACATGAGTTTTTTACAAACATTATAATTAATTATTTATCACAATAGGCACTGGAAGTGATTTTGAAGTTGACGCTAACTCTTAGAAAACTATCAGATCAAAATAACCTTTTCTTCTTTAGTTTTCAATATTATATTATTGTTACCTTTTTCGCGTTTTCCTGTTTTATGGTTTACTAGAGGGCTCCGCCCAATGCTCGCTTCGCTCGCCAACCCCCGTAGTGATTTGCGTCGAAGTAAATGCAAACAGGTTATTTTATATAACCATACTATTAAACTATAATATGTTTTGTAACATAGTTGTTTCTTATTTTTAAATTCCTTAATTTACTAAGGGTTTACTAACCACTTTTAAAGAAAGTGTAACAAATAAAAATTTTTTAAAGAGGTTGCTACTACATTTTCACCCCTTAGCAGTTCACGACAAAATGTAAATCTATGATACTTTTTCTATGTATGCTGTAGGCCTAAGAAATAAATGTACCCATTTTCAGTTCACTAACTTAAAGGAAAATATAACGATTAATTTGTAATGCTTTAGGGGTTGTTATCACATTTTCACCCCTTAGAAGCACGCGATAAAATATAAATCTAGTTTACTTTTCCTATGTATCTTATAAGAAATAAATGCACAAAATTTCAGCTCTCTAGCTTTGAGTAAAGTATGACAAATAATATTTACTGTTTTAGGGGTTGTTTCAACCCTTAAATCAAAATTAATCTAGCCTACGTTACTCATGGATAGTGTAGCTTTTTATTAGTAAAACTATTTTTGCAACCGGTTCAGAAGTTACAGAGTATCCCCTCCTACATGCCAACAAACAAATTTTACCTCTTTATAATATTAGTAACTTATAGATTAGTATAGAATAGATGTTTTCCAATGGGCTATTTTAATAATTCTGTAAATATAGAATTGTTATTAAAATTATGGCAATAGTTTTCCTAACGAAACTTAGCATTTTCTGATGTTTTAATATGATACTTCTTTCTATAAATGTTTCTTCTAGAAATTATTTGATCTTTTTTTTGGGTTAACAATATATTGGATTAATATATTACTGTATTATGTCTATTGTTTTCTTGTTATATTTATTTATTTTTTTTTTGTATTTTTAATTTTTAAATTACATTGTATGTTTTCTTTTTCGGATGTGTTATGTTTAAGTATATTAATTGTAGTCTGGGCAACCATACATCATTGTAATTGGCATCCTTTTCTAAACGTCCCTTACTAGAAGCCAATAAAGCAACAACTAAAGATTCAATACACAACCACACACCTTTGGAAATGCAAAACAACCAGCCGGGGTCATTCAACTAGTTATTTTCTCTGTATAGGTTAACTTACTCATAATTCCGAATATTTAAATGAACACACGTAATTAAACATCACGTGACCGAATGAGTGGGCAGACAGACAGACGTTGCGGAAACAAGAATGAGTCAACACAAGACTATGGGAAGTGGGTATGAGCCTACGTCTTAATAAATCCGCTAGTAGTCTGCAACAATCCTTTGCAAAATATTGGCTTTGTTTTGTAGCGTGGTCGTTTGCTGGTTTACTTTGTTGGGAAGAAGAATAGAATGAGTTGACATTCGCAGCTTGGGTTATATTGTGTTGTGAAATTACAAACATCACCAGTTTCAGCTGTATTATTTAAAATATAAATATTTCTAGAAAATAACTTGTTTATAGATTTCCTGCCAGCCTGTTAGATATTCACTTAGGCCTGGATTAAAGATTCTCTCATTTAATGTAATGAATGAATTAATTAATGGATACAAATACAATGAATTTTAAAATGAATTAATGGTTTAGGTTAAGAGACAATAACATATTAACGTCAACTACTTAACCTATTATTGCTAATAAGAGTTACAAAATTATATCTTTAGAAAATTTGACTGAATCTGCTGACATTTAAAAAATGCATTAGGCTTATAGTCCCTTTGAATAGGAATTGTACCTCTAGGAGTAAGTATTTTATAAAAATGTTGAGGAGATCTAGATTTAGATTTCTTTTGAAATGCGTTGTATATACATTTTAAGTAAGACATAGAACAGTCTGTTAGGGTAACTCTTATCTAATGAATGATAATGTTTTGTTCAACGTCTCGTCAACACCTTCATTAAGTATGCACAGTGACATTAATAGAAAAAGTAATTGAAATTAATATACAGATATTCCGACCTAGTTAATTATTGAAAATGACGACCAATAAGTTAACACAAAAATTAATGAAGGCAAGCAGTCCGAAAAATAGCATAAAATTACTAGTTTTACCTAAACAAATTGCTTTGTAAACAAAAAGTAACGGAATGTTTTGTTTAGTAAATAAATATCCTACAGATAATTACGAAAAATAGAATTATATATAGGACTAAGTAGGCCTACACATAATTGTAACCTTTATACAATGACATGAGTAAGTCGGATCTCAACGAAATTGTATGCATAGTTTTAAAAAATATGACAAAACATTATTTATATAATTTTAAGGAAATTTTTGAAATGCAGCTTTTTTAAATTTTGTAAAGGGAAAACTGTTGCCAACTTCAAGTTAATATTACATTTTTGAGTGACAGGGCTAAGTTGGTTGTTAAGCATTGTATGTTTTAGTTATTTTCTTTAGGCTATTGTTTGTAGCCTATAATTCGATTTAGGCCTATTATATTTCTATTATATCTTGCCTTTGTATTTTATTGTGAGTCATTTTTGTCTGTATTTTTAAGAATAATAAAATAGTTTATTTGTTGACCTTTCTGAGAGAGGGGCTGATTGTTGTACTCAGTCAATAAATGAGTTAATACTAAACAATCTTGACACATGGTTTCTGATAGTATAGGCTAAGCGTTGTTTGTTTATTTACTGTGACTATTTATCTTGTCACATTTGTTTTCAATCAAGTATTTGTTCAACTATAAAGCTGCTTATGTTGTCATAAAACAAATATTAAACAGGTTCCGAAGACTGTACATTAGCTAAATAATTGTAATAACTTAGTTTACTATTAATATTTATGGATAAAATGTGTTTTTCTGTCAGGGGTATAATTGTTTAAAAAAATATTTTTTTTTTATTAGACTTTATTATCAGTATTTATAAACATATGCATGTCACAATATTGTGTGTTTTTTATTCATTACAATTAACTTGTTTTTATTGATTATGTATAATGTAATTTATTTTTACCGCATAGCTTCTAAACATGTTTATTGTATTGACATTTTAGCTAGAATCAATAGGCCTAACTGTTATAGGTCTTATTCAAATCTGAATAAAATATTTATAATACTGCCTTATAATTTATTTTTGTTTAGGCACAAACCTATTAAAGCATTATTACACTGGATATGTGTAAAATTAAAGAAGATAAATGCACATTAATTGGATTACAGCATTTACATAATACAACTTTTTAAGTACAACCCCAGTGAGTATTGAAATACAATCTACTAAATAGACTACTGTAAAACAATTTTAAAAAATTGAAAAGTTTCTCCAAATTTAATTTATAATTTGATTAAAAACGCTAAAGACAATTGTAGTTTTTTTAATTCACTTCGTCACCTGTGAAATTGCAAAAGATACATATTTTTAAATACTGAATGCATAAAAGTAAATTTGTATACAGTAGATTGCTGTACATGCATTGTTTCAAACGTAAAACCTTTAAGCAGTCCTTAAAATTATAACGGACAAAACCGAAATATATAAATTGCAATTACAACGAAATACCACTGTCAATTTTAAAACCACAAAATCTCCGTACCACATCGTGATATCGGAAGACGGTAGCCAGTAATGCGGCGCGTGGTGGGAGATGTAAACAGTAGCCACTCCCGCGTAGCACGGCAGCCTCTCCGAAACCCGGTAATCTACATAAAAAACAAGTGCAGGCGTTCTAACCAGTGATTGGCTCTTGTTGGGAGTGGGGGGAACGAAAGGGTTGCGAGCTACTGTTGGCTACCGTCGCGGCCAATAATACAAACAGTAGCTAACGGACAATGGAGATCGCTCCTAACCACGCGTTCAAGTCAATCCGTAGTTAGCGTAATTGTAGCTGACCCTTACTTAGAAGTCGCTGGAAGTAGTTGGTAGTTGGCCATAACTATTCAATAGAAGATAATTGGTTTAAACTACGCTAAGATACATTTCTAAAGACTTTTTATGATACACATTGAAAAATACATTTATTACATTCGCTTTGTGTAATCTCGTACTAATAAATATCATTAGTCTACTAATTTGCATCTTTAGGACAGGAAGATTTAAATAGGACAGAAATAAGCTGTTACCAATAGCTTTCAAATCATTTTACATTTGACTTAAATTGCGATTATTCAAAATCACTCTTCTAAATGCATTTGTTTATTGTTGTGTGATCTATCCTTTTTATAAACCATGCACGTTAAGGACTCTACAGTTTCAGATGAGGCTTAACTAAAATGTCTGACAAAAAAATACTTTCCTTAAAATGAACTTGTCCAAAAAATCACTAAGCTTACTTTAAATTTTATTTACACAATTATATTTTAAAGCTATTCTTCTTCAAAAAAAAAACCTGTATATTCCTTTCTAGCTTCCGTTTAAATCACTACATATTTACCTCAATGATTCTTACTAATTGTAACTTTTATCGTTTATAACAAAGAGAAACTTATACTTGAAAATAGCTGAATAGCTGAAACGAAAGCCACTACATGACAAAAAAGAATATCTTATACCAGATTAAGTTTCTTATATAGACATGTAGAACATACTTAAATATTATTAGTAAAAAAACATTCAGTGAATCTTTTAGAACTGTTGTCCCATAGATATTGCATTTCAATCTAACTTTTACTACAATTAAACCAATTTGATAAATTTACAGAAAGCTTAGAACATTTCAAAAATATTATTATTTATTGTGTATTTACACTCCTTGCAAATTTTGTAACTAATATTTCCTGACAAAAAAAAAGCCTATCACATCTGTCTTCCATAAACACGGAGTAGCCTATTGAAAGCAATTTGAACATTTCATACAATAGATATTCAACTTCTCTTATTGAATAATAATAGATGTAACTCTGCCAGAAATATTCATTAAAGGGTGTAATTATCACTACATTTTGTGTAATTATTGAACGTTATCCTTCTTAACGAGGCTTTTAAACCGCTTACACACTTTTTTATTATTACGGATTGCTAATCCCATGGCGTTTAACACAAACTACATTTTTGCCGACAAAAATAATCTCAACAAATTTTTACTAGCGGTATAATTATCGAAATAGCTCCAAAGCTCGTTTCTTGAACGGTTTTCGTTTTACCCATCAGTTCACGATACCACATATGCTTGTGCTAATTGATGCTAGTTATTTTCTAAACATTATGAAAACACAAGGATGAAAATGTAATTAAAATCGGATTAAAATAAAAATCTTACCTACTCATTGAAAAATATTTAACTCCTTGCGATGTTTTTCTTACTTTCAGAAATTGAAATTAAATATTTGTAAGCTTTATTTCAATAATATACAAAGTAATTTAACGTATTATATGTGGAAATCAAACGAGATAACAAACTTTCAATTGTAAGGTTTATATTGCATTAATGTTTATCATCCTCACCAATCACCAAAGCAAATTTGTTTCAATCTTCTTTAGATGGGAAAACATTTTACAAAGAACTATCAAAAAAAAAATGATTAAATGTAAATTAACAAATAAAAACTTCTGCGTTTATGATTAACTAACAAACAATACTAATACAATTTAATAATGGCTTCCAAATACTTTGTTCATGCGTTATAATCTCTTGATGCGAACATTGTGGTAGGCCTATTTACAACAAAGTAGGAATATGCTAAGGCCTACTTAGGCCTATATTGATCGACTCAGGAAATCAAAACCTTTTAAATGATCTTTTAGATATAGTCTACAGGCGTTGAAACACAGATTAATAGCCGGTAATATGTATTCCACATAAATTGATTACTGTGCATTAGTGAGTATATAAAAACCCTTTTAGAACTTTGATATCGTCTTGTCTCTTGCTAGTATTCAAACATTATTATAGATGAGACATTCAACTGTTTAGAGGATTTGGTATAGAAGTACAAACATTCAAATTAACTAAAGAAATATGTTTCGACTATTTCTATTTGTAAATTTCTATTTTTATTTATATATATAACAGTAAATATTAAGTTTTTTTAAATGTCCCTTTTTACTAAATTTTGTTTATCAGCTGTCTGTTTACCCGAAATAAGTACAATCACTTTAAATTAAACCAATTTTGCTCACATTTAATATACAAGATGGTTGAACATGCCACAGTGATTACACAGAAACTACAAAAGATATGAATATACAGTATGCTGCGCAGATGACCAGGGACAATGATTTCTGTGTTATTATTAATAATGCACATCAACTCAATTTATTACCGCCAAACTTTCAAATCTTAAATGGGAACCCACCCCTAATGATTCCTCAAACAAACGTGATTCCATAAGGAAACATAAATAAACTGGGAACACTTGCCTTAACTTAAAATATGAGTGGTATTATTCGTTTATATTTCTATATCTTATCTTCTAAAGCGACAGATAATTGTTTGTCTGCTAAATGGATCTGGAATCTCCGTCTAAGGATTTTTCATTTTTTAATTTTATATGGGGCTTTTGGCCACGAGAAATCGATTGGAAATGGTCACCAGTCTGGGAAAATTCGTTTTCTACGTCTTTTTATTAAATTAAAAAGTGAAATTTGTCCATTTTAAACAATACAAAGCACATCTGATGCAAATGTTTTCAATGCCATTACAATAATCATCTGCTTTCTTTTAAACTGTATATTTTATTAGAGGTAAGCCTAATGTTGTATCTATTTATAGTTACCATGACAACGAATACTTCTGCTAAATAAACATACCCTTTATTTAGTTGTTTAATGTTATAGGCCTAACCTAAACGATGTTCACGGAAATTTGCAATAATAGTTATTGATGTGAGCGAACTAGGCCCTAGGCCTAAATCGATATTGAAATATTAAACTTTAATTTAGGCCTGACTTATTTCTGAGGCATAGCGTTGAGATTATGGTTAATCCTTTAAACTGTATTTTTATTACAGGTAATCCTAATGGACCCTTTATTTAGTTGTTTAATGTTATAGGCCTAACCTCAAAACTCAATAATCCAATATTTATTATTGAAATCATAGCCCTGCTTATAATCGAGCTTTAGCTCGGTCTCCTGGTACTTATAGCCTAAAGGCAGTGAAGTAACATCTTTACTAATATTGTAAAGAGATAAAATTTGTTTGTTTGTTTGTTTGTAGGGGGCAATTGAACTACTGAAACGATTGAAAAAATAGTTTTACTAATAAAAAGCTACACTATCTCTGAGTAACACCGGCTATAATACATTTGGACAAAAAAACTTTTTATTTCAGTATTTGTAAATTTAGTAGGACAAAATTCTTAGATTAGGCCCAGACTGATGAACCCACACATATTTCTTGAATGTATTTACATTTATTACCATAGCAACCGATGAATAAATAACAGATAAAACAGCTGTTTGCTCTAATATTTCTATTAACAGCTGATTTCAAATTTTGAAGCAATTATTTGTATTTCTAACTTTTAGGATAGGTTTTTATTAAATTGTAGACCTGAGACTTGCTGGTTCTTTTAACCTTTATTATAACTGCTGTTATAAAAACATACGAAAAAATTTGATTTGAACATTTAACATAATTTATCTTAGTTTTGAGGTTATTATTAATCCTACTCCTTTATTATAAAAAAAAAACTTAACAAGATTATGTAGGCTATATAGAAGGTTCCAAAGGGGTTGGCGTGCGGAGCACGCAGGGGTTTCCCCCAGTTGTTTAAATAAAATTGATCTACCAGGATCGAATGAGTTTTTAGGCAAGAGTTACCCCACTGAGACAACGAAAAGTTAAGTGACATAAGAAATGCTTTGTTATGTCCTGCAAAAAAATAAAGTTGTTTTTATTTACAAATCCGTAAAACAGAAGTTAATTTTATTACTAACGACTCTATTTCTCTTGTCTTAGTTTTATTTGATTCAAGCAACAGTAAAACTGTTATTGCGATATTTACATACAGTTTTGGTTTTGTCCAGACAATGGCGATGTCAGCGTGTGGGGAGTGCAATATTTAGGCAGACCCTGACCCACTTCCCCCCTACTGCGCCGGCGCTGTGTTTAAGTAGGCCTAGGTAATTACCCAAATGTCACGTGATGATGGATCATGTGATCGTGCTCAAGTAGCCGTAACCCTTCTTGTCACTGTTTGCTCCTGTCAAAGATGTTTGTTTTGGTTAAGAAACCGTACATCGTTGTTTTTAGTGCTAACTACTTTTGTTCTGCCGGTTTCGAGAAACGGTCGTTTTGTAATGTTATATTTTTAAAAGTGTGTAAAATTCTCTCCTCCGCAGCAGCTATTTTCGAAAATTATGTTAAAGTGAACCGGAAGGCAAATAAACGAATCGAATACAAGAGTAATGTGAAACTTAATCACCTGGAGAAAAATGAACCTTTAAAATATCATTCCATAGACTGTAACAATCGGATAAAAGAATCAAGATGAAATTTTAAATAGTTATACAGCCATAAATTTCAATAATTAAAAGTATTTTGCTTCACATTTTTGGACTGAAGTTTAGTACCTCATACACTTTATATTGTATGACTAGGGGAGCCCCTTGCGTGTCTCACACGTCAACCCGTTGGAACCTTCTATACACATAATTATGTAATGTTTTCTTTATAATAAAGGTGTAGGATCAATATAAACCCAAAAGCTAAAATAGTAAATAATTGTAAATGTCCAAATCAAATTATTTAGTGCAGTCTATCTTAACAGCAGTTATAATAAAGGTTAAAAGAACCAGCAAGGCTCAGGTTTACACTTTAATAAAAACCTAACCTAAAAGTTAGAAATACAAAAAATTTCAAAGTTTGAAATCAGCTGTTATTGGAAATATTACAGCAAACAGCTGATTGCTGTATCCACAGTAAAAATATTTATTTATTATTTAGTATGGCGCTCCCTTTGCCGTAAAATATTTAGTATAGTTTGTGTTGTTTTTACGTCTAACAATGGCGTTGTTTTTCAAAAATTAAATAAAAACACTCGTGTATGCAAGTGAAACTTTGTGTCAAAATTTCAAAGCAATCGGTTGAGAGCTTTCGGAGATTTAAGATTTTCAACAAACGAACATTTACATTTTTATTTATATAGAAAGGGCTACTGTTGATTGGTGCATAAATTAAACTTTGAATATGTAGTTTTCTACATATTCCCAAAATTGTTGCTAAACGATCCACACTCCCACTCTACTTTCAAAAATAATTTAGGTAAAATATTGAGGTGTTTTATTACTTATATACTTTATAGGAAACCTATATAAAACTATAAGTGATGAAAATGTATTTTATATTGATTCCTTTAATGTAGCATGATCCCTTACCATTACTCTCTTTGTAACTAACTCAGCACTTTTATTGTTGTAAGGAAAATCATATTATTTAGTTTCATGTTGTTTTGTTTATAGAGTTATTACATATATTTCTATAATCTCTTCTCATTGTCTAAATTCAGTTAAATCACTTAGAATGTAATTACAGTTTATTGAATGTCCATGAATAGTTTGCTCTTGCTTGAACTACCAGTAAAAACAATTTGTTTCGGTCAGACAAAGTCCATTATATTTTTTGTTTGATTGTAATGTTGTAATTAACTTTTGAGTTCAGCTTTTATGTTCTATTGCTTCAATTACTAAAAACAAACATTATTATTATTTGGTCTAAGTAAATATTTCCAGCTGATCAAATGTTTTGACTAGGCCTATTTGTACTGCAACGGATGGAGCTGAATTAAAAGAATGAACACATTTATTTTACATGTTCATCGAAATTAACTATAAATGAAAAATCTAATATTATAGATGAGGGAGGTATATAAATGTAACACTGGTTACACTAAAAAAATCTAATTTAGCTTCATCGGAGCCATAAAACATTCCACTTAACAGTTTGTCATCTTCGTCACATGAAAACTGTATGAAACGTAACAGAATTACTTAATCTCAAAACAAAACATTCGATATAATTATGCGATAAATAACGATAGGCTACAAATATTTAGTTTTAACATTGCTTTTAAGAATGCTCTACAAATTATAGGCTACGCATAAAAAGATCGCAGTACAATATCGTATACACGCATCAACAATAAAATATAATATTCATTAGAGGCTACCTTTTCACACCTGTTAACGAAAAATCGTCTGCACAAAAGAAGTGAACAAAAAGGCGTATAAACGATGGAGTATCGGTCACATTCTCCGAAGAGAAGGAAAGTGGTCGCTCAGCGGGTGTGCTGCTCCCGGGCAGGATCCGGAATATTAATCCGATCCGGGATCTTTAAATGACCTGTTGGTTCTTCTCCCTGATTTCACCGCAAAATTAGGTAAACCGATAGTTGTGTTGTCATTCGATACTGAGTTTTTGTTTTCGTCTAGGCCTATATCGAAATCGTTTTGACGGAAAATCCTAGAAACTACCGACTTTAGGTTTTTAAATGTGTTAGTTTATAATGTACTGTATAGGTACGGGAGCGACAATTGTTTCTTTAGTTTGCCAAAATACTCTAACGTTTTATACAAATTTTATTCACAAATTCAACTGATATATGCAAGTTCCATGCACAATATTATTTGACTTGAGTATTTGATATTTTTGTTCATTAATGAAGAAAGAACAATGCACTTCAGTCTTTGTATTTGGCCCATTATGTTTCGAATTGCATGGTACATTTCCAAGTTTATTTTAAAATGATATACAATAAGCATCCCATTGACTAGTATTTTAAATATTCTGAAATTATCAGTAAATGATTCTTAAAGGGAAAAAAAACATAACGAGGGAAACTTTTTCAACTTTTAACTTTTCAAGAGGAGGGCAACAATATAACAAAAAGAAAACTTATAATCAATAACACACGTTCAAATTTGTCTAGTTGTCGCTGTCGTTTATTTTATCATCTGAAATTATTATCCCCCCCCCCCCCATTTTTTAGTAGACTGTTATAAATATTCGAATTACAAAATTTCATTGTTCGATGCGACACTTTTCGAAAAATGTTAACCTTTCGGAAAATAATCTTCTTCAGTTTTTTCTAAAGATGTAGCCTATAGCCTATGTTTCAGTTTCCAAAACGTGACAATGTAAATTGCAAAAAAAACAACCCTACGAATAAAAGACCGATATTATATTTTTTTATGGATTTAGTTTTTTGATATTTAGACAATCTTATTTAAAACCCACCCTCTTACAACAACCCTCTCATTATCACCTCCGTTTAGTGTATTGATTGTATATTATTTTTATTCGTTTCAGATGGCCTTGTGTTTACGTACCCATTTTAATCTCAACAAATATTTTTAGCATACAGCAAATATCAAACCGTTTTCTTGCATAAAAGATCAGACAATATAGTCTCGTAAAGAAATTTATCCTGGTGCGGTACCTAAACAGAACTAAATAGTAATCATTGCCTGCAATCAAAGATTTTAGTTAAAAATGGCGTGTTACATCTTACAGCTATTATTTAAAATATCTTTTGCAAATAACCATTATTGATCTGATTGTTTAAAACTACATAACGAAATCACAGCAGTTTCTGAAACTGAGGAAAAGTAACGCCTAAAGACTTTTAAATTCAACAGTTGTCAGTAGGCCTACTTAAGTTTCTATTTCATAAATAAATTATTAAAAAATAGACTTTCAAGAATTGGATACTTTTAAAATATAAATGTGCACGTATTTAAATTTAAATAAGTTTGCAATACGTTTAAAAATATATTCGTCGCAAAGGGTAGAGTTTAATTCAAAATGTAAACCCCTTTCAGAACAACATAATAACGAAAATCGACCTTAATAACTTTTCCTAACAATCATGCCAAAGTTATGTAATATTACGTGTTAATTATGTATTAAAATCCCAATGTTATACTCTAAACTTATTATTGTAACAAAACTTAGTAGCCTATGTTGACAAATTATTACTAAACAATAAAATTAAATAATACCTGAAAACAAGAAATGTTAAGTTATTAGCAATAATCTAAACAAAAAATATTCATAGGGTAGTAAATAATGATAAAATCTAGTTAAAATCAATGATTATTAATCTTATTATTAAAAACCGAGTAACAAAAATTACGTTATATATGTATCTATGACATTTTATATGCAAATAAACGAAATTAAGATAAAACAGATTGTTAATATAATAATTGTCGCCTTTTGAAATAATAATTTATGTATAGTATTTGAAATGTTAGTTACAAAAAGTAATTATTATTAAACACATTAATGTTTGATAACCTTAAACACTAACTAATATATAAATCATTGTTAGAGAGTGTGAAATATCCTTATTGTCATTAAATATAAAATATTCATTATTTTAAAACAAAGTAACGAAATGTTAAGTTAATTTTTAGGTTATAATTGTAAATTTGGACAGAAATTACTATCGACTTTAGTTTTCATTCAAAATTATGTATACATTATATAATATAACTGACATAATATTAACGTCAAAATAAAACGTATGCAAAAAATTAGTTTTGAACTACTTGCTTGTAGTTTATAAAGTTATCATAAAATCTGTCATAAGTTACTTTAAAATGGAATAATATTATACAGAATTACTGATGGTAACACTGTCACACATTTATGGCAACAAAGGAACGACAAAAGACCCTCGTAAATGACTACTGATTTATCGCTTTTAATAGTCGTAAATTTTATAAGAAATTATTTTGTATAAAATAATAATTACGGATCGTAGACTAGAAAACGTAAAAACGAACGATTCATTTATAAAAAAACACTTCACATAAAAGATTTTGCTACCGTTTTCTCTCAAAAAACTAATACATTTTGTAAAGACTCTTTCTCTGCCACCGAGCTTCCGTCTCACCTGAGATGATGCTGTTGTTGGATCCTAGCTGACCAAGCTTCTGAAGATGTTGAATGCACTGTGCCGTGGCCTGGTGGCTTAGCCCCCACTAGAGTAGGACCGCGCGTGGGAACTGCACAGAAGCTTGGCCACACCCACAGCTCTACCATTCGACCAACCGGTCGCTCGGATATCTTCTTGTGTCTATTATTGAAATGTCTGCCTCCACTTTCCACCCACTCCTCGCTCCGGCTACCGCCTTCGAGTCTTCCCATAAACCACCTAAAGAAGAAGGAATTTGGTAAAGGGGAAAAAACACCGCGGTGGGTTCGCTCCGCTGCGGGGGACAATTTCCTTAATATAATTGGAACTGAGGCTGCAACGCGGGACTGAAATATTTCTAGACAAACAACTACGTTGAAGGCTAAAGGCTTAAATCAAATCGGACGTCGCAATCGGCCGTTTATGGCCGTAACAGTAGCCTAATAGAGTCGTTAAACTAGGCCTACTGGGTTTTCTACACGCGATTTTATTTAATAAAAGGGTAAACCATAAACATTAGTCTTTTATTAGACATTGGTGAAAGAAAAATATTTTCTCTCCATTCGCCAGCACAATAAATTGAAATATTTAACACTACTTAACTAAATAGATCTTTGATATTTCTTACGCTATTTGGCAAAACTAAAATATAAAACGTTTAATATTTTGCAGCCTATTTGGTTAATTAAACTTCTTTAAGTGTCTATTAGTTTTAATACAAATTCCATTAATTTGTCGAATTAATACGTTTTATCTTATCAAAATGTTTTATACTTTCTTACAAGTGTCAGCGAGATAACCTTGGTCGGAGATTAGTAAAGACGAAATTTAATTATTTTTATTTAAAATAAACATTAACAGAATTAATTCGTATTAATCTTAATTAGAGCTTTATTTGAACCTTCATTTCCAGTTGATTATTATTTTAGTTATCAAATTGTATATTTGATTTTGTATGTTTACATTTTTTGAATTTAAATTTTTTTAAATGTACAAATAGCCTAGGCCTATGTCTTTATCCAGTTTACAAACAAGAAATTCCTCTAAATTATTGGTATCGATTAATTGTTATATTAATGAGTTATGTTATTTTAATGATTACTAAGTACCTTGTATGTCTATGTAATAAAGTGGCTTATAAACTTATAAATACAAATGCTTATTTTATTTTAAGACAAGTTAGCGTCAAAGTATAAATCGGCATTTCTACAACTGTATCACCAAGTATAAATTAGAAGCTACAAAAATGTTTAGCCTATCAAACTTAATATTGAAAAATTAAATTTTAAGTGAAGTTTTTTATTTTCAGTTACCGTGATGTTTCACAAAAAAAACTTTTCAAATGTTGGCCTAAGCAAATAGATAGCCTATGTTTATCAAACTTAAACCAAGTTTGCTTATTTAAAACAAGTAAGTATACAATGTAAGAAATCTGTATTATTTAAACTCGAACCACGAAAACAATAATTAACAAAGGTTTGAGAATTTCCAGTGTGAATTTGTTAAACCAAGTTCTCCTTGATATTTATGTTAGCAATAGTAAAATATAAACAATTTTCTCTGAAACGTATACTTTACTTGAAAATTTTCCAAAATTGATGCACGACAAAAGATAACGTAAACTTTCGTGATGTGTCCATTGTTACCCTATCACACAATCTAAGTTTATGAAACTTTAAGAAAATCTGTCTTTTGTAGCCTATAGGATCTGAAATGTGTATAGGTAAAAGCTTAGCGCTCAACTAGTCCTCATTTTACTGGAAAGTCGTCAATTTTTTAAAATTAGGGGTTGAATGCAATTTAAATACAGATTTTCCAAATGAGTATGTATGTTGCATACCCAGCGCCTATAAATCGCTAACACGGTAGCCTACGCAGTTGTTTGTAAAAATGAATGGACGCTTCTTATGTTATACGACATAACATTTCTGTAAATAGGCAAATGTAAAACATGCTACGACATCATGGCACTTATCCAACCTTTAAAGATACTCACTTAATTTTTCAACTTGCATAATTAACTGTAACGTTTACAATTTGTAGGTATATAATAAATTGAACCTATTTATTCATTTCATAAATTTCAGGAACTATTTTCTTCTTCATCAGCCTTCAACGGTCAGAGAAAATACAACTTTCAAAATTAATTCATAATTTATTAATGTGCATTTTTATTGATTTTGTTGCTAGTAACACGTTATCTGTGTAAAATAATATAAGTGTACTATTATTTAATTTTTTTACCTTAGTTAATTTGCATACAAGTTATAGAAATATGTGTCACTGATTTTCTTATTTTACAGATTTTGAACAATTACGTTAACCTCAAAGCAATCTTTCTTTTTATTGTAGAATTAAATTTCTTACAATAGGGGAATTTTATAACTTTTTTCCATTTTTTTTGAGTGTTTGAGGCATCGTTAATTATTTTCTTTGTTAAAATTGAGTTATAGTTAATTATGTACAATTGTACTCTATTTATAATATTATAATTATATCTTACCTTTTATATTTTATTTTTGATTCATTTTATCTATTGCTTCAATATTTTTGTTTGGATTCATTTCTTTCGTTCCATATTTTCTGTGGTAGGGTTTTTTACATATAAATTCCTTTGTTGTTTCTTTCCGTTCCGTCATCATTCATTAGGCCTTTACCCGTTTTTCACTCGTATTTCGCCCGAAGGCTGTAACACCTGAAACCACCCAGACACAAAAATACGGCAAAGTTTTCAAAAATACAAAATTCTAGAAATTAATTTATTTGATTCTAATTATGGTAAATATCAAAATGAACAGAGTTACAAAATGTCTTTAGCACTATAATCTGTTGATCTGTCAATTTTATATGAACTGGGCTGTACAAATACAAATTTATTGTACATTTTTATAATTTTGTTTAGAGTTTTAAAATAATGTTTAAATAGCCCTTTACTTAAATTATTGCACAAATATGTTTACACAGAATATTTATGTTGTGAATTTAATAAATTAAAGTAGGCCTACATTTCAAGAATATTAAAACAGGAATATTTTGTAATTTAAAAGAAGTGCAGCTTAAGTGTTCAGCTAATATGAAGGAAAGAAAACCAAAGAAGATGAACAATATAGTTATGATTGGTTTGTGAAAGAGGTTGGTTCTGTTAGAGGAAAATAAAAGTATATACAGTGTCCCCTTTTGTGAATTTGCTTCTGGGATCGAGACCAACATGTTCCACAATATGAACATATAATTGTTAAATTTGTTCAAATTCCTATAGTGCTTGATTTTTCGTCTATCTGTCTCTATGTGTATTTAAAAAAATAATTCATATCTAAAGAACGGTTTTGACCGATTTAGTTCAAACTTGACATGAAGTTATACCTAAAAATTATATATTAAAAAAACAATTATATCGAATTATGCGTTTCAAAATGGCGGCTTTGTTGAAGATTTCAAACATGAATTACCCAAAAAGAGTACATGTTAACAAAAAATAAAATTTTTTAAACCTTTTAATTCCCTATTGGCTTGTGTAACTTTCTAAACAATCGGATAAAAAGGATAATAGTTAAGTTATGTCTAATAATTGGTTTGTTCAACCCGGCATCCTATACCAACACAACATAATGGTGTGTACGTATCCTTTTATTACAAACAAATTTATAATTACTTTGTTTTTTGTATTTATGGATTTAAAAAAATTTGAAGAACAATTTAAATTATGTATTACATTATTTGTTTGTAATAAAATCATATTCTAGTGTTTACTGTTTTGCAATATTACGCGGGGTTGAACAAACCAATTATTAGACATAACTTAACTATTAACATTTATCCAATTGTTTAGACAGTTACACCAGACGACAGGAAATTTAAAGGGCTACAAAAATCATATCTCGACATTTTTGTTAAAATGTGCGTTTTTTTGTTATTCAGGTTCGAAATATTAAAACAGCCGCCATTTTGAAAAGCATGATTGGATTTAATCGCTTAGTTGAAAAAAAAAATATATCAATGTTAGGTATAACTTCAGATCAAGTTTGAACTCAATCTGTTAAAACCGTTGCCTAGGATATGAGTTATTTTGAAAAAATCAAGTACAGACAGACGAAAAACTAAGCACCTTAGACCCATTATATTGTGAAATGTGTATGTCTCAATGCCAGGAACAAATCATCAAAAGGGAACCAGATAGTTCGGGGACACTCAGTATAAAGAAATGCTAAAATACAGCTTTTTATTTAAAAACTTAAACATTATCCAATCAAAATATGAGTATTTTCCAAATTAAAAATGTATCAGTTTAACTTTATTGGAATAATAATAAGACAAAACTATTATTGCCTATATACAAAAGACTGAAGAGGAAACTTAATTGTGAGGAAAACGTCTACGCAATTAGAATAAGTATACATTGTCAAGTAATTACAATATGCTTCCTCCCACCTAAACCAATCATTAAAAAGAGAAATTACAATTACTTTCTTTGTTGAGAAGAGAAAGTTTTTAGACGTATCAGGAAGAAATATATCGATTTTAACTGGTGAACTTGCTCAAATAATTGGTTTCTAAAGATTCTCTTTGCACCACTGCTGAATCAGATATAACTAACCAAAAACTAAAAATGTTTATTTGTACGCCATACATAATATAGCCTACCATTTATTTAAAAGAACACTTGTAGGGTTTGCCGTTATTTTTATTAATTCTCTGCTATTATCAGTTCTCATAGTTCAATTTATTATGGTATTTCGACTTGAATTGTAAAAAAACGAAGAGAAATATATTCGTAAAGAAGAAGAAAATCCCTTTAACATACGCTTGAATTTTATTACTTAGGGATCGAAAATTACATTTTACAATCTTTTTAAAATTTTCCATTGGAATGTGCGATTTTTTTTAATTTACAAAATGCAGAGCCTTCAAACACATCCATTTGAATACGATGCTATTTTGCTTTGCGCTTTCACTTTCCCTATATACATTTCCAAACTCAGGAACTGTTAAACATAAATCCATTTTTGACTAATCCATGTGCTAACTTTTAATAAACTCAATTGTTGGATTTTGTTAGGCTTGACTCAATGATCTATATAAATAAAAATATAAATGTTCGTGTGTCCAAAATCGCTAATCTCCGAAGGTTGTTGGCTGATAACTTTCAAATTTTGACAAAACGTTTTATTTGAAAACACGTGTGTTTTTTTATCTTTTTGAAAAACAGCAGCATGTATTGAACATAAAAACAACAAATAATATACTCAATATTTAACAAAAATATAAGCGCCGTTACATATGTTTATTGACTATAATAATAACAGTAGTCAGCTGTTTCCTATAATGTTTCCATTATCATCTGATTCCAAACTTAAAACAATTACTTGTATTTCTAACTTTTAAAATAGGTTTTTGTAAACAACGCCATCTGTTGAAGTAAAAACCATAGACACTATACTAAATATTTTAGGGTAATAGGAGCACCATACTAAATAATAAATAAATAAGTTTATCATTGATAGAGTAATCACCTGTTTGCTCTAATATTTCCATTAAGCTGTGATTTCAAACTGTGAAGCAATTAATTGTATATCTAACTTTTAGGTTTGGTTTTTATTAAAGTGTAGACCTAAGCCTTGCTGGTTCTTTTAACCTTTTTATAACTGCTGTTATAAAAATATACAAAATAATTGTATTTAACCTTATTAACCACCTTAGCTTTGATGTTATCATTAATCCTACACCTTTATTATAAAGAAAACATAACATAGTGATGTGTGCAGAAGAGTGTAACTGGGTTGGCGTGCGGAGCATGCAGGGCCTCCCATAGTAAATAATAAAAACAACATTGGATTTGTCTTTAAATATTCAAATGTTTTTGTATCTTAACATTTTTTCATAAAATCATTATTTTTGACTTTCTCCCCCCTATTAGTAGTATATGGAGAAAGTATTATTTTCGTCCAAATTTTAGAATTTGAATTTTTAGTTTTAGTTTAGAATTATATGTTTTGGTGCCTTCTGAACCCCAAACAAATTTTTAGTGGAATTATCTGTGTTGGTGCTTCCTGAACCTAAAAATATTTTTGGTGGAATTATTTGTTTTTGGTGCTCCCTGAACCCAAAAAAGTGTTTTTTTCGTGATGTCTGTCCGTGTATCTGTGTGTCTGTTAGAATGTGTACAGAGATGACCATAAAAACGGTCCGATTTTGATGAAATTTGGTGTAGTTCTGGAATATCTTTAGGCGTTTTTATTTTATTTTTTTTCAAATTTGTGATTGGGGTTTTAACCCCAAAAGTGGTCAAAAAACGAGAAAAATCAAAATTTCTCAAAAACAGATCTAACGATTTTGATAAAATTTGGTTTATTTGTAGCCCTTAATGTACCCTACCATATGCAAAAAAACAGCATCCTTCTAAAAATTCTCATTTAGGTAATAATAATATTAATAATAACTGATTTTTCGGGGTTTTTGGCCAAAAAGGGGGTTGTTTTTCAAAATGTTTCAAAACCTTTTTTCATGCATCCATACAGGCCTAATTGACATTTTTCTACGTATTGTATTCAACATGTACATTCATTTTAAGATACAGAAACATTGCACAATTTTTTAAATCTACATTAATTATGATTTAGAAAAAATAAACTCCCAAGAATTTTGTGTCATATTCTTATTTGGTTAAAGGGGGGGGGGGGGGTGCAAGTCAAAAGAATTTAAATAGTAACCTTATTTTGTAACAACTCATTTTCAAACCCTCGTGGACAAGAGAAAATTGGTGTAAAGTAAATCCCTTTCAAATAACTTAATCCAAAATGACGGAGCCAAGAAGTTCAGATTTTTCCATTTTTCATCTTCTTGGCTCTGCCATTTTGGATTATTGTATCGAGAGGGGTTTACTTTGCACCACTTTTCTTGTCTCAACGAGGGCTTTAAAATGAGGTCTCACAATAAGGGTTACTATTTAAAATTTTTGACTTGCAATTCCTCAACCGAATAAGGGTAAAATTCATCCATACACCCTACAAGGGGGAGAATTTGCCCGATATAACTTCCTGGAAGTTTGGAGTTAATAGGTGTAACAGGTTTAAAATTACGAAAGGATTGCGGAACTTTTTCATCGCCCTGTATATGCCTTACGATTATTCCTTGACGTTTATAAAATTGCTCTAAAAAAATATTTCACACACTTTACAAATATGTTAAAAATAAAGTAAGAAAACATTTACAAAATTGTATGATGCAACTAATTGTATACTGTTGTGCATACAAATTATAAGTTTTATATATTTCAACGATGGTGGTTACAATTCATGTTGTGAACACGAAAAACATAAAATAAAATCAATAATTTAGGTTAATAACAGCCTCCACCGATGATCTTCAAGGTTCGCCTAAGGATGACCTGGTAATATTAAATTATTTCGCAAGGAATTTAACGGCCATGCACATTGATAATAACAGTTGCACTAACTTTCTCCTATACTTGCAAGGTACACAAAGTAGATTAATTCAAAACTATACATTTAACACAATACACGTTCTACTCGTGCAACAAACTATTTATTTAGAATTATCTCTATCACTTAACCGTAATTTTTATCACAAACCAGGGTATACCAAATGAAAATAAAATAAAATATTGATCATGTCAAAGAGTAACAGGAATAAATTTTACACTGGCGTATTATTTTCTCTCTCTTATAACTCTTCAGAACATTTATAGTTTTTGTGTGAAAAAATTGACTTTGTTTCTATTTCAATTTTACCATACGTGTTAAACAATTATTTTGAGGAAATAAATTTATTAGGTGTAAACTTGCTCTAAAATTGTGACATTAGTGTCTTGCTAAAACGCGTTTAATCGACAGTTTTGTCATCTTCAGCAATGCAAAAGCTAGAATAACCTAATTATAATTTATAGGGATGCAGTTATAATT
>JAGFPH010000201.1:686516-698159 GCA_018207615.1 Philaenus spumarius
AAGGCTAAAAATGTAACGGTATCTGAAATTGTAGCACAGAAGAAGACTAAAAATGTAACGGTATCTGAAATTGTAGCACAGAAGAAGACTAAAAATGTAACGGTATCTGATATTGTAGCACAGAAGAAGGCTAAAAATGTAACGTCTGAAATTGAACTTTAGCATGAAATTTTTTTAAATCATAATTGTACGAAAAGTTCATACATTTAAAATTTTCATCAGATATGTGAGCTTTCAAAATAGCTGGCGAGTACAACTTTTATAAATTTTATTTTCATTGTCTAAAATAAAACAATTTTTTTAAATTTAAATTGCCCTTAAAGTAGCATTTAGTAAGTACTTTTAATAAATATTACTGCGATGACGTTAACAAATATGATACGAAACGCCAAACATCTTAAAACATTTTTATGTAAATTAATGAAAAAACATAAACCATGACTAGAATATTTAACATCAACCCAAAGATTCTAGGTTCAAATCCTGGTCTTGGGCTATATTTTTTACTTGTGACGTAGTTAAGTTAACCATTGCTAGGGAAGTTTATACCGTAAAATTATTATCACTTAAATAAACGGTACCAGGAAGTGGCACATACTTTCTCACAAACATATTTAAATTACTAAACAGATTCACTGTGACTTCATAATTTTAGGAGGGGTAGGAGAGGTGTTATTAAAGTAGGAGATTAACTAATAAATATTATTATTATTAGCTAGAGAGAAAACTATTCTATTGATTTCTAACAAATTTGCACCAAACACTTCAATTAGGTCTGTATAGATGCACGAAAAAAGGTTTTGAACATTTTTGAAAAACAACCCTCTTTTTGGCCAAAAAACCCCAATAATCAGTTATTATTATTAGCTAAACGAGAATTTTTAGAAAGATGCGGTTTTTTTGCATATGGAAGGGTACATTAAGGGCTACAAATAAGCCAAATTTTATCAAAATCGTTATAGCCGTTTTTTTATAAAGAAATTATAACAGGTTTATTGGCCAAAAAAGGGGTTGTTTTTCAAAATTTTTCAAAACTTTTTTTCGTGCATCTATGCAGGATTAATTGACATGTTTGGTGAAAATTTGTTCTAAATCGATCGAATAGTTTCCCCTCTAGCTTCGTATACATACAGACATCTTATTGCAGACATACAGACAGACATTTTGTAAAAAAACACTTTTTTGGATTCAGGGTGGTCCCAAAACGGATATTTCCACAAAATCTCAACATCGATTTTTTTGTTTGCGATCACTATACTTTCTCTACACTATAGTAGGCCTATAGTGAGAAAGTAAAATTAATTAAATTACGGTATTTTTGTATATTTTAGATAGCTTTATGAAAGATGTGTTGACGAAAAGAGGACTCGGATAAGCACTCTGGAAGCGGACACATTTGTTATTTTTAAACAAAACAATGTCCACCTTCCACGACTGTAATTTCGTATTTTTTGCTACCGTGTGCTACCATGTCAATGGTATCAAGGTAATTTCCGTAAACCTGCTAAGGAATTATCAAGGTGGCCTTCGCAAAAGTATGTAAGGTATAATGTTTAGGAGTTTAAGTATTCTGCGTTTGTTAAACAAATGATAGTAACATAAAGTGACACATTTCAAGAAATGTTAATACTTTAATACTCAGAGTTGTAATGAAAACATCTTCGGAAATATTTGTCTATCTATAAATAACAATACTAGATTTTATAAAAGAATGAAAACATTCTTCACGAGTGCTCCTTGAAGTGTGCTATAGTTAAACACTCAGTGACCAAAATTTACGTCACATTTATTTTCGTTTAACATTATTTTGTGTTCTACTTCAGACCTTTCCGTCCAAGAAAATGGCCTAATCGATCGTTCTAAAAAAAGCAAGAAAAAATTCCATAAGTATATTATAAAGAATGAAAGAATTAAGAATTTAATAAAGGTAGATTTAGTTAAGTATGTACAGTAGTTTGTTTCGAGAAACAATTTTGTTGTATTAATTATTGTGGTATTTTCGTTTCTTTTATTCATTTACTTTTTCAATCACTGCTCGTCGCCATTTTGAAACACAGCCCTTATTACCTGTACAGTTATCACACCAGTAATCTTTCATAAAAATGTTATAAATCGATATTGACTTAAATCGTAATAAACAAACAGACATAATTCAGTTTTTATCATTTAAAGTGTAAAACCGTAATTAAAATGCATTAGCTGATATATGGTCTCCCTATCGCTTTTGTAAATTTCCATTGCCAACATTCCTTCCACTTACTGGTTTGGTTTGTATTCAGTTTAGCCAGCCTACAAGACTACAAAACGGTATGTTATTCCTCAAAACTTTTCTTTTTAAACGATTGTAAAGTCATACATGAAACAAAACCAGTGTTACCCTAATGGTAATCCTTAACACATCAGTAAAAGTTTCAACAGTAACTGGTAAGTTGCTTTGAGTTCAACACGTAATCAACTATACAAACTCTTAATATTATAGTAGACTCGTACAGATTAAAAAATATGAACGGTCTCTAGACGTGTGCGTTTCGAAGGTCTGCCCATCCTAATAACAAACACTCTTGTTATAACATTTGAAAGGTGTTTTGCCACCAAAACGTCGGACTAATGACTGAAGCAGGCAAGAATGTCACGATACGCCTTTGGGGGGGATACCCGTGTTCCCACCCCTCCTCCCTCCGTCTGTCTGACTAACGATGCCGCCGTTCCAAAACATAATATTTCACTTGTAAACTACAATCAGGAGAGCGCTCGTAAACTTCGGGAGACTTATTAAATTAAAATTTACTCTATTTAGCTTTACAAGACGACTGGCTACACGAACTGTTCTATTGTTAGACTCTCGTCACGCGGTATATGCGCTACGTGAAAACACGTCTGCTCCCACGCGTTCAATTCATTTGCTTTATTAATTTAAACAGTCGGAAGGCGAGGTGGTCAATTTCGACTCTTTTTTAACGTACACTATTTCACAAAGGGTTTGAAGCGAAACCACTTCCTTAAAAATCCTTGTTAAGTAGTCTATGTATTTAACTTTAATATACCTTGGTACACAACAGTAACCTAATGTCTATTATTACTCATCAGTTAACTGTTTCCTTTGGAGTCAGCCAATGTTATATTTTCTCTCAACTCTTTTCAAGCCCATTTTATTGTATCGAATGTTAAAACTAAACCTATTAAGTTTCATCTAAAAATATTATATTTCATTGATTGTACATTAAAAAAATAAAGATTTCTAAGTGGCACAAGATGGTGCGAACTAACTTTGGATATAACCTTAAAAATATTACAGTTTTAACTTAGGATATAAAAGTCGGTAATAAATAAAAATTAAGGATATTCTTACAAGCAATTGCTACTTTGCAAAGTAATAAAATCTTCAGTACCTACTTGAAGAATAAAGATTTGATTGCCGTGATGTTGTCAGGTGTTTCCATTTATCGATGTAATGTATTAAAATTTTAATTCATTAAGTTAACATTAATAGATTTTATTTTTGTAAATCTATGTAATATATAATCCAAATACCACTCACTGACTCACTCATCACGAAATCTCAAAAACCACCAAACGGATTGGAATGAAATTTGGTATGTAGCTTCCTCTAGGAAACTAGGTACTTGCTTAAAAAGGGTTTCAAAAAATTCGAAATTTTAGGGGGATTTGGAGGGTTTCAAAGTTGTTAAAGAAAACCACCCAATGATTTGGAATGAAATTTAATATGTAGCTTCCTCTAGGGCCCTAGGTGCTTGTTAAGAAAAGTTTTAAAAAAATTCGAAATTTTTAGGGAGGGTTTGGGGGGTCAAATTTGTTAAAATCCCCTTAAGAAATACATAGTATAATATATTTATTGATATATTTGTTTTGTTAATATACATTTAGCTTTGATTTTTGTATCCGTGCAAAGCCGGATCGGGCCAGTTAGTCGCAAATAAGATATAGTTTGCCTCATCAAAAGGATATAATCTTAAAGAATAATTTTCCAAATCTTTTATCAGGCTTAAATTTTTCCAAGAATTATAAAAGCTTTGGAGCAACTTTATCTAGCCGTTAAATTTGAGCTGTAAACAACTTTAAAATTTAATATTTGTTATCATTTGCTAAACTTTATTCATTAGTTACGGAAGCAGGTTGGTAAATTTCAACACTCGCTACCTTCTGTAAGATATGCCAGAATAAGTATTTGCTTATGGTTTTTATTCATTGAATAACAAGCATATCCTTAATTTTAATCCATCCTGCCGTTATTGTGTTTTTTTCACCGTAAACATCTTGTAGGTAAATCTTATGCCTGGCGTCTAAATAATCTATTATGGTACGATGAAATTATGGTGCGTCTTTTGGAATTGATATTTTCTAGCTTCAAGGTAAGCACTTAGTTTTTAACATCTCAGCTGACGAACTGTAATTTTATTTCAACACTACGATGCTTAGCCATAATTAAAGTTAAAATAAAAACTTGTTCTTAATTAACTTACTCTAGTAACTACAGAAATATAATACTTATACTTTTACTATAGGGCCTACTGTTAAAAGTAAAGTTATAATATATTTCCTAAATATTATAAGTAAGGCAACATTTAAGGCCTTAAGAGTAATGCTGAACCTAAAATCGTTTAGTATTGCAATATCTTAATTCATAACTCATTCTTAAAGAAGTCTTGAATGCTTTGTTTTCCCTTTAATATACTTGCTAATATACTTGTTAGATTTTTTACTATTCCCATTGTAAGGCTAAGCCCAGGCAGGACTGTATGCGTATTTTATCCAAACGATAAAGTCATAGGCTACTTATTAAACCAACATAGGCCTACTTATTGTTTTTTAGTGATATTCAGTGTTCGCATCTATCTTCCAAGGTGAACATCAATAATTCAATGAATAGGCTTTAAATACAAAATATTATTACGGTGTTATATAACATTGGTATCTATAATTTAACATGTATAATAGTTTTGCTTTGTTGGGTTTATAAACAAAGATACATTTTGTAAATGCGCAATAAAATGATATTTTAATCTCCTCCACTATTGCCCTTTGTCAATTCACTTATATATATATATGTGTGTGATTTTTTGAAAAATGTACTACCTCTATCATTTAACCCAAGAATGTACAAACGAAACTGTTGTCTATTAAAGCTGTAGCACCTCAATGTATATAATCTAGAAAGTTTTTGTATAAATTATTTTATTACTACATGACACTGAAAAAACTTTAAACAGGCCTCTTATCTATACTAATATTATAAAGAGGTAAAATTTGTTTCTTTGTTCGTGTGTACGGGGTAATCTCTGGAACTACTGAACCGAATGAAAAAAAATAGTTTTACTAATAAAAAGTTATTAGTATTCCTAAGCAACATATGCTATAATTAATTTTGATAAAAACATTTTTCATTTCAATATTTGTAAATTTAGTCGGAACAAATCTTAGGTTAGGCCTAGACTGAAGAACTAGCACATGTATTTACATTTATTAAAATAGCAACCAATTGAAAAAAATAACAGATAAAACAGCTCTTTGCTCCAATATTTCCATTAACAGAAGATTTCAAACTCTGAAGCATTATTTGTATTACTAACTTTTAGGTTAGGTTTTTATTAAAGTGTAAAGACCTGAGCCTTGCTGATTCTTTTAACATTTATTATAACTGCTGCTATAAAGTATACGAAATATTTTGATTTGAACATGTTACATTATTATTTACCATCTTAGCTTTGGGGTTATTATTAATCATGTGACTTTATTATAAAGAAAACATAACATGATTATGTGTATAGAAGTTCCAATGGGGTTCGCGTGCGGAGCATGCAGGGGTTTCTCCTAGTTATTAAATAAAACATAAATTATAGATTTATGATTTAAAACTGTTCATTTTTCAGTAAACACAAGACTCGCAAATATGTTTATGTTCTTTTCATATTGGTTTCTTGCATTTGGTACAGAAAGTCATAGTTTTTCTGTCATTGTTTCTTGGGCGTTCGGCACAACTTGCTTGCTTCTCCTTTGGATCACGTTAAGCTTGTAGTTGAACACCAAACATTTTTCTTATGACTTCAGAAAATTCTTTCATCTACTTGCAGGACCACAGAGTTGGTGGTTCATTGCTCCTCCACGAATACACGCTCCTCTAATGTCCTTTCTCTTCACTTGAATCTCAATAAGCAATTTCATCACCAATTCATCTTGTTCTTCAGTGACGTCTTCACATTCACTAATATTTTGATCGCTACTGAACTCTTCTTCGATGTCTAAATGACGTTTAATGCAGTCATTAAACCTACTAGAAGAAAGAATACATTGATTCATTGCAAGATGTAACTAACCACATCAATGCAGTGAAAAATCCAAACACGATGCAAATTGTATATGACATTCACTACTCACTTAACCACTCGCGGGGTTCTACAGCTCTCCACATTAGATAAATACCGCAATCATCTAAAAAATAACGCCAAAATTAGAGAAGCACATGTGCACTTGTAAACATAACTTCCTCAATTGAGAAATGCACAAAGCATTATGGGACCACAGCGAACACAGCTTTAGCAACCCAATATGAATTATAAGGTTAATATCTGTTCCGAGAACATTATTTGTATATCTCTATCCATCTTTTAAGTAATATAAAAATAAATGACAAAATACATTTTTTTGTCATAGTGAATTAATGTGTTAGAGGATTTTTATTTTCTTACCACAGAAATCCATGGTTTTTAAAGGGCTTTAATTTGGTGCATCGCAATCCATATATGTCTATTACAAATTTTTTAGATAGGGTGGTTAGGAAAAGACCCCATCCTACCACCCAGGAAACACCAAAAAAACATTGTTTGGGGGGGGGGTTGGAAATAGGATTTTAAAGTACCCCTTGATGGTTTGTAACTGTCCTGAGATCAAATTCTGTACATCACTTTCAATTTATTTAATAATAGAAGCGGTAAATTTTCAAAAAATCGCTCTGTATTAAAATCATATTTTGGACATTGATTAGAAAACGTCAGTTCGTGCAACAAAAGTAACGTCTGATCCACAGTTAATTGAACCGAACATAATTAGTTATAAAAAGTAACAAAACCAAATACAATTTCCATAATGAATATTTTCAATTCATTCTACATAATATTTCGATTGAATAATTGTGTATATAGCCAAATAGTAAATAAAGTTTTTACTTCATTCATTTTTGTTTAATCAATAGTTTATTATCACTTTGTAGGTTGGTTACAATAGGCACAGTTATTGGTTATTTCGTCCAGCTACTACTTTAAGAGGTATCTTCTGCCTCATTAATAGGGTAGAACAATAAAACTCTATTAATACACCTGGAATTCTAGCGCAGTGGAGTTATGGAAGCGATAAACGGTCCTTCCCCCTCCACTTGGAGGTCAACTTCATCAACTGTGCGATTTCTGCTGCAAAATATTTTAATACGCACCCTCATTAACAAGCTCCTCCATCGCACAGGGATCATCCGATTGTAATTAAACTTACATATTTCTTATCTAGAAGAATTGAGAATTCCAACGGAGTAAACAACTTACAGATCCAGTTAACAGATTTATAAAAACACGAAATATAATCAGCCAATAAAATCGGAACATGAAAAAGTTATTAAGCGTATAAAAAGTAACAAGACTTCAAGCGAGAAAAATGTTGGAAATGAGTTGATTAAAAACTTTTATTTAAAACCTTTTTTATCCGGTCTTTGGGTTTCTTACATTTAAAGGTTAAACGCGCGCTTTCGATATGGCCACCTCTGCCGTCGCGTAAAGTTTGCGATTTTCCTCATTTTGTAAACAGTGCTATAAATTACTTTGGTGGCAAAATTTTTTGTTCACATCTGATTATCTCCCCTGGTGATGATCGACGTGAGTTACAACTAATAAATAAGATTTGCTTTTTTCAAAATACGATGAAATGATTTATCCCGGACTCAATCCATGGATATTGATCTCTTCTTTTTGTCATTTTACATGCTATATGTTGGTTCCACTTGTGATTCAGTTTATTAATTAAAAACAGCAGCAATGAAACAAATATATATTTCTAAAATAAAAGCAAGAGTAACTACTACAGACCATTTCTTGCCTGTAAAATAATAATAAATCATACTTCAGCTTGTTAATACAATCAAATTCGTGTAATATAATAATGCGTCGCGTCAGTTCACTGAAGTTGTGAAGACTGAACTGAGCAGTATGACGCCAATTGGTTGAGCGCGGGAAACGTCGTTACCATCTCTACAAAACAAATAAATCATTTTATAATAACAATCATGTTTTAAATAAAACTTGCGGATCAACTAATTATCTACAACTTTTCCGATGGAAGTTTCTTTTTAACCCGAAAACAAAAAATGTTTACACTTAGTGACTTTTTCGTGACACGCTTTTAAGACACTAAATATTTTTCAATACTACAAATCAAATAAATTCCCAAACTACAAAAAGGTTTATACTGTTAGATTCCGTAGTTCATGCAGATAAGTAATATATAAATTTTATTCTAATTACATGAATCTGGTAAGACGCAAAAGCGTGTAAACGACAGGGCGCACAATGCTGAAATCCACTAAGCATCCGTGAGTGACTACCAAGGGGTGGTGGTATAGACCGTTTTCCGAGCGTTACAGGTGTATTTATAGAGTTCTGTGGGTAGAACGAACAACTTATCATCAGGGGAAGAAATGTGCAATGTAAGAAGCATTGAGTTTTTATATGGGCACTTTTCCGCCCGTTAAATCATATGTTAGTAAAACAGCTGCTGAAATAACAATGCATCAATGAACTTCCGTGTCTGTGTCTTCTTGGCAAAACTTCAATTGTTTTTGTAAATATGTTTTAATAAAGTACCTTCCACAGTAAAATGCAAATTATTTACTATAACTGTAGGTGGAGGAAAATGTTGTGTGTTTTACTAGAAGAAAGTATCTCAGTCGCCTTCAAGACAATTATCGTCCTCGCGCTTCCTTTCGGGGCAACAATGTGATACTTTCCTCCCTTACGGCACTTACCTACATACCTAACGTCAAATAACTATTGTTTACCACAATGTAAAAACATAATTACAGAGAAAGACATATTTATTTTATGTTAATGTAATTTCAAATATTAAGATTCTACTTTTTTAGTTACTCTATTTACAATTCTTTAACAATGTGATTTGGTGACAATGTCATTTTTAACAGTTACTTTTGGGTTATTGCATTGATCAAAACATCTGTATATAGGGTGTAACAAATCACCAGTGCGAATGTAAAGCGAGCAAACGAATCAGTTTAATACTGCATAAACACCACAAATCGTTACTGTTAGCGCGGTTCAACTCTATAACTAAGCTTCTTCTAGAAAAAATGTCTTATACATTACGAAATTAGTATTATACAAATTATTAGCGAATGTACTGTGTATTGAAAATACCCCCAATATGCGGAATGGCGTGCGAAGCACGCAATGCAATGTGTATTGAAGATACTCCCAATATGCGGAATGGCGTGTGAAGCACGCCATGTACTGTTTATTGAAAATACCCCCAATATGCGGAATGGCGTGTGAAGCCTGCAATGCTTTGTGTATTGAAGATACTCCCAATATGCGGAATGGCGTGCGAAGCATTTTGAAGCTATTCAGCACCTATTTCCCAAATTGTTGGTTGAAACCATAAAACATAGGCCTATAAACTTAATTTTGGAAATTTTCTCAACTTACGTCAGTGGTTCAGCTGTGTGATCGAATTATTTTTACCTGAACACATGTTTAAGTCGCACAGCATTACTATTCCACACATAACCATAAATCTTTATACAGACGTTCATATTGAACTTTTTTAGTTGATGGACGTAATTGATGGAGGTGCTTCTTTGTACGCAAAGAAACGCGTTTTTTCAAGTGATTTTTACTTTATACTCTTATGTTATTTAAATGGAAAAATAACACTTAAATTGTTATGAATTTTTACTGAATAAATACAAATTACTACCAAGTATGAGTTTCTAAGCATCATAATTCTGGGGATCTAAAGAATTGTACATAAGACAGAGGAACTGCAAACTATTTTAGTGGCGATGATGAGTAACGTAACAGCAACCCCAATAAATATTAGAATTATGCAAAAATTATACATTTTAAAATATCGTTAAACCACTTGTATTTAAAATATCAAAGGTTAATGAAAAATTAAGTAACCACTAATAATGTCTATGGCTGTCTTAACTTGACTCGCATCTATGTATGGCCTTCTAAGCAACCATCAAGATAACTTTTCTAAACTCAAATTTCAATAAAGTTTATATTCTACGTGTAAGTTATTTATCTGTGAGATTGTACGATAGAAAATTTCTGGATAAATTAACTAGTCAAATTGAAAATATTTCATCAATATTATTTTTCGTTCGTAACACCACTTAACTCTGCACACACTTTTATTGGCGCCCACAACTTAAAGACTGATTAAATTGAATTAAAACCTTTTGAAAACTCCCAAACATAATCTCTCATCTAAGAGAGATAAAAGTAACTATTAAAATGTACTGACTTAAGTACACAAAATAACCAATTATAATAATTTAACTGTAAAATTGAAATTTGGAGGTTAGGAGGCCCAGTTGGCCATCCACGTAAATTGTAATTGTAATATTACTTCACGATTACACATTTGAAGATAAAAATTGTTTTGCACAAATTCGCCGCAAAATGTGTTGTAAAGTTCGCACGTAATAAATAAATATATGACATTTCTACAAGGGTAAGTAGGTGGTAAAAAAATTGGCTGTTAACGAAATTGTTTTTGAGGTATTATTGAAATATTCTTAAACAGGTTTTGGTTGAAATTAATATTTTTTGGAATCGCTTAATATCAGTAAAAACTTTACAAGTTGTAGCACAATCCTTAGTTGGGAAAGATAGGCTTACATATCATTTGGTTAGGAAAAGGGATATTGTAGGCTATGCCGAAAAAACAACCAGAACTTTAATATCACACACTATTATTTGGGTGTAAACTCAAATGGGAAAACAAAAATGGATATGTGTTTTGATGAGACCTTGTTCCATCTTTAACGTCAACCCTACGTCATTTATAACGGCAACTGAAAAGAAGTTATTTGAGAAAAAAGGACTATTGTATATCTATGCCTCAAAACTTTCCATGTAGCACAGAATATTAGAGGATCCAAAAAGTGGATCAGCTTACATTAATTGCGGCAAAAAAATTTTTTTTCTTGGATCATTTGGTATGATGTGGGTTTGCGAAATCTAAGTTTGCGACCTCGTAAGTGGGGGGACAACTTTTGGTTCCCGAAAAACCTCGATCTTTTCGGACTTTTTCCAGTTTTACGCTTATAACTCGAAAACTGCCCATAGTCCTAAATAACCACGCTAAAGTAAATTAAAGAGGACAAAATTTCTCGTCGATTAAAAAAGAAAGTGCAAAATTGGTCCAGTAGTTTGTTTTTTATAGGGATTCAAATAAACAGCAACTTTTTCCAACTTTGCCAAAAACTGTGTTTTACCCATTTTCAATGTGCTGTAACTTTCCAACATAAAATTTCATGTAGCTTTTATTTGCACAGTTCGTTTAATACGCATCAACTTAGTTTGGTTTCTTACTTTAGTTCTTTTAACCACTTAACTATAA
>JAGFPH010000201.1:698169-721657 GCA_018207615.1 Philaenus spumarius
ATATAGAATATTATCACTGGCAGAAGAGAATGGAGGTGAATATTGGATGAAACTAAAAGTCAATATAAAAAGTAATAAAATTATTGCTTGAACAAAATATGAATTTGTGTTCAGAATATTTACCATTCGACCACATGCCATTCATGACAAGATACTTTCTGTGAATAAATTTAAATTATTGGCTAAAAGTGAGTTATTGCCCACTGTGAGACTTTTAAGACTTAACCCTTGATCTCTCACCCGTAACTGTTTTTTTTTTAACCATGGTGGGCTTTTGAATCGCAAGCAAACAGACACCACGTTTCCAGATATGTTGCATAAATTTGTCGTAAAACTATTTATTTAAAATAATAAATTACTTTGATCCAAATAATCAATGAGAGATTTATCGAAATATTTAATTAACATAAAAATAAATTTACAATGGATGCACATTTAAAATTACAAATGCGAATTTAAAAAAATAAAGAGTATAAAGTGAATCATGTTGAAAATTAGAAAGCGCACTTATTTTGCAAGTTAAATATTGCCTATATTCACTTCTAACATACTATTTTCAATGATTAATTTTTAATTTTTTTTTTAATTTTTTCCTTAAAGCACTTACTCTATGTACAGGAAGACGAGTGAAAAGTTACACGGAAAGGAAAAGTCAAAGTAAAATATGTGAATTATATCACATCTAAACGGCATTACCTGACTACTTTATCTTTTTAAATTAGTCCAAAAAAGATTAATTTTCAAATTTTCTTTTCTTCTAGAAAAGTTTTTTTATTTAAAAAAAATAGATACATATTTGATTTACCATATCCTAAAAATCTGAAAATCGAAGTTGATGTCGTTTACCCTTGCATTACACTCCGGTAGTTCAGTCAATGATGGGACTTTGATTGGAAAACTGCATTTTTGTCTATTTTTGTCGACTATCACCTCTCAATTCATTTTTAACCACTGCACTGTTCGATTACTGTTTTATTCTGCAGTTTTGTTTTGTTGACGCAAGAGCTTCGATTTCAGCAGGGTTTGATGAGCACAGTAAGATTGATGGTAATTATTCTCTTCTGAAATTCCGTTCTGATATTGTTCTCGTTATTCAAATTAGTTTCCAAACCGTTGAATTTGATCACCCCTTAAATCATAAAACACAATCCCCCCCCCCATTTGTTGGATAAAACTTTAATGTACTTGTGTTATCCTCATTTACCAAAAGCCATATTTTTGTTCTATATATATATTTGTTGTAATATTTATATAATCCTTTGACAACATTCCAACATCCTTTGGCAACAGAACTCTGTCATCCACTCCCAACTGTCTAGTGGCTTAAGAATGCAGCTTTTTCACAAACAATGTTTCAGACAAAGCGAATCCCTGTCTTACTCTTGATGTTTCTTCTCGCTCCTACTGCTACATTTTAACTCAAGTAAAGTATCCTCAGACTAGGAATGTGTCTGGTCTAATGGGTTTGTTATCCCTTCTATTTCTCCCCGAACCTACCTCGGCGGTACAACCAGTTCCATGAAAACTGTGTTCAAAAATTATATTTAGCTAAGAAATTTACAACTCCGTAAAGGACTGCATCTTACTTTCTTTTCCTTTTACCTACTCCTCTCAGACACATTCGAGATTGAGGTTACTGTATGTAATGCCACTTCTGTAAAAATGTCACTTGACAATTTTCGTAAGAACTCCTGGTTCTTCCAGGTATTTATTTATTCTATTCCTGCCAGGGGACTGTTTGTTAACAGTTAAAAGTACATGTAGGTCATATTCTAAAACACTTTTCCAGTCACATTATGAAAGTATGCTCAATAGTAGTTCATTTTCTGAAACTGCATTGTCATTCGCCAAGGATTTCTTAAGTCCAAGCCTGTCGGGCAGAATCGCCGAACAACTCAGGATAGTTTTTCTCCTATAATTGTTGGTATTTTGTCTCGAAACCATAACTATTAACGATTGGGAAGATATCGTCTACATTCCATTTTCCTCACATTTAAACATTATTCCATATTCTGCATATTAATTTATAAATTTAGATTTTCAATAGGATTCTCTTCTCAAAATAAATTGAAACATCCTCAGTTAAAATCTTGTAAAGTAAGAAAGTTTGTACACATCAAGGAGAAAGGAAAATTGCAAATAAATTGGGACAATGTAATCAGACGTGGGTAATTTTTAGTGCTAAGTGGGAGCAAGTAAACTGTCTTATATTTTTTTTCAGAAATCTTAAAACTTATTTTACTTTTTTAGAATGTGTATTTTTACTCAAGTAATATTATTAGTTTGCTAGTAAAAATTGATACTCGTAAAATCTGGTAATGGAAATCACCAACCATATATAGAATAAAATGTAACAGTATAAAATGATTTTGTATGTGTGAAAAAATGGCTTAAAACCTGCAAATTATGATTTGAAGGATTAACTATAACTAAGCTTATATTATTCCTAATATTTTAAAGCAAAGATGTGATGCGTTGATCCTGTTTGTTGACTGTGCAGAAGAGGAAGTTGAATAGACTCCTGTTATATTTTCACTTTGTATATGGATTTGATTTTATTCAGAATATGTTTATTAGGTACCTTTTTATTCCTTCGTCTAACATTCACAACTAACATGACTTTTTTTGTAGCCCAATAACTCGAGCAGAGTCGAGATGAAAATCCCAACTGATACTGAAGTAGTTTCTTTAAACTCTTGAATCTAATATGACTCATGATACTTTTTCAAATTATATAATGCTTTAAACATAGTCAAGATTGTGCCAATTCCACTAGTTTGAATGTTTCAAAATATGTGTAGCCAATCACACACTACTTAGCCTATTAAGTTTGATTTATAAATATGTATAAATCAAACTTAATAGGCCTATTAAGATTTTATAAACCTCTATTTATAAAAATATATTAGGTAGTAAGGCAGGTTGTTACGGGTGGGTAAGATCTAATATTCTGACAGTGCCTTTATTAGGCCTATATTAGGGTTTTGAAACCCGATTTGTCAAAATCTGTTTAGAAGTTTCACATCTACGGTGGAACATTCTCAATATAAATAGCCAGGACTAACTGCACAAACCATTCATAGCTTTATTGTGTCATGCAAAAATTCTGTGTTAATTAGCTCAACTTCTGCGATCATAAGTGTTAACAGTAAACATTATACCTATTAAATATAGATTGTAGGCATAGAACCCATTAAAGGTTGTCATAAACACGTTTAAAACTATATTATCATGAAATAAAATGGGAATAAGGTATCCAGTTATCCAATAAAGAGTTTGAGAATATTTTTAAGTGGGGAACTTGTTGATCAACATATTGGAAGGAAGAATACTAAATACACTGAATTGCTGAGATCATAGTCAGGGTGTTCACCTCTAGGACACACTTTAAAACCAAGGTTGGAGCCACAAATAATCAGGGGAAGATTAAATTACGAAAGATTTCTGAGAAATAAAATGAAGATATTCTCCAGCTGAAGAAAGCATGTATCATTATTTTAAACAAATTTATTTTATGTCAATTAGACTCATGAAGATGCTTTACTTTATGTTGTCTTGCACGCTGTAGGTAAGCTGTTAAAGTGCAAGTAAAACTAAAGGGGCTTATAAACGGGGATAGTTCTAGCTGCTAGTAGAAGAGGAGAGTTGTACCCTCTACTATCCCTGTCTGAACAGGTGCTCTCCTGTTGGAGCGGGGAGTAAGCACTAGCGGCGAGTGAAGTTAAAGAGGTTCAACTTTTACTCCATACTAGCCGGGGAGTAGAGGTCACATGACCTACTCACAGCTAGTACTCTCCCCGTCTAGACACGCTCTCGCTGTTTCTCGCCACTCCCCATAGACACAGTGCGTCGTCAGCCCCCTTTGTGACCAGGATTGTTTGTTGCGAAACCGAATGATGACAGAACAAAAAACTGTAAAACTTCACTCTTGACTGACGACTCGCCGGGAGAGTAGTGTGGTGAGTACTCGCCTCGTCTATACACCTACTCTCCACTGTTTTCACTAGCGGGTACTCTTCTACTAGCAACTAGAACTATCCCCGTCTATAAGCCTCTTAACTCTACGTAACAGTAGCAAACTGGACGAACGTGTTTAAACACTTCTCTCCTTTGAAGGAAAGAATGTGTGTAACAATGTATAAAGACTGGAGGTATATAGGGTTCGCAAGTTAGCTTTATACTATTCATTCAAGGGTGAAGATTGTTTATTATTATTAGTCGACTTTCCAATTGCTGTAATCACTATCATTGTTCTTGTGATGTGTAATGGTACTAAAATACTTAGGAAATGAAAAATAGCTTCCGGACGTGAGGTGGTTTGGTGCTTCATTTCTTGATTCCTCGTTTTAACGATTTTTCAACTTTGTTTTAAACAATATGCAGCATATTTTGTGATTTTATGCACTTTATTCTGGTTGGAATGGCTGAAGCGGTTGCAACCCTTCAAACTCGGGGGTTACGAATTCCCAAAATGTAAACAATAACACTAACAGTGCGATAGATTCTGAAGAAACCGAAAGGATAAAAGGCGAATATTTCATGTGGAAGAAAAACAACAACACCACAACTGTAAATGCATCTAGTTTTCAAAATTATAAATTCTTATAAGTTACCTGTCTGATACTTTTAACTGGGAATTCGACTTCACTTTGAAAGGTTTCTTAAACATTTTAATTTACAAAAATCTGTAGACCTATTGTTTAAATGGAAAATGGGTTTAAGCAGTAAACGTAAAGGCCCCTGGCGTAATCGCTGCTGCCATAAATAAGCCCTTATTCTAGTTACTATACTGATTGCTGTGGGCGTAGGATTGTTGTCCATCGTCCATCATTTTAGTTTACACTGAAAGTGATCTCCTGAGAATAGATGCGACTTTGGATGTTATCGATAAAGAGAAAATCATGGAAAGAGCCGAGAGACTAGCCGGCGCTCTAAGAATCCCTACGATATCTTATGAAGCTGATAACAGGAGAAACAAGCCATTCTTAAACTTCATCAGTTTTTAGAACAAACTTTCCCCTTAGTACATTCATCTCCATTTGTTTCAAGAGATGTTGTTAAGGAATACAGTATTCTAAATACTGTACAAGGTACAACCCCTGGAAATAAAACCCCGCATTGCTGAATTATCCTGGGTAAACGATTCGATCTGAGGCTAACTACGAAAGTTAGTTTCATAGTATCTTTCGGCCTCTACAACTTACCTTCATTTTGAAACGTCTGAAAGATACGTCACAGTAGGTAAGTACTTTAATAATTGTGGCATTATTTTAACGGCGACTTTAATTTAACACTTAATTGAGAAACGTTTCTTGGATATTAATACATTTCCTTACAGTACCATAATACTTCAATGGACGAATAATATAAACAATAAATATTTTTTAGAGATATTTGTTTACTCTAGCTTACAAATTTCTAAGCCCCTTAAATTCCCAATGATAAAACTAATACTGATCCAACTAAAGAAGCCAGACATGTAAATATTTATGATTTATGTAATTATTAGTTTTTACATGTTCCAAGTGGCAAATCCTGACATTTAACTAATTTCGTTCGAATTTCCTACAACTTAATTAAATTCTTTCTAGAAAGTGAATCAATCAGTTAAGGTGACTTGACGTGTTGGAATTATTTACGAATTATCTGCTCTGTTTATTAGAACTTATACCGTTTTGAAATCTAATTTTAGGTATAATAAAGGTACCTTCGTTAAGAATTTAAATAAGACGATTAATAAGTGTACACATTTATTTGACGAGAACACCCGCCGCATGTTGAAGCCTATTAATGCCAAAGCGCCAATATTCACAGGTCTACCAAAGATCCATAAATCTGACACACCGATTAGGCCTTTAATTAATTTCACCCAAGCACCATGTTATAATATAGCCAAAAAATTATCTGCTGTAATAAAGAATAACATTCTTATCAAAAACAACCATAGTGTAAGAAATAGTGCAGATTTTATTAACCAAATAGATGAAATAAGTTTATTACCAAGTTATAAGATAGCCTCGTTTGACGTTGTGAACTTGTACACTAACGTGCCAGTCACAGAAACAGTCGCCATATTGGGTGATATTCTTTCAGAAAGTAAAATAATGAAATCTACAGCCATAGGTGAATTGATTAACTTATTAGAAGTGGTACTTAAACAAAATTATTTTTCTTTTAATGGCAGATACTTCATCCAAGAGGAAGGCCTAGCAATGGGATCTCCACTTTCAGGATTGCTAGCTGATATATTTTTAAACCATTTTGAGAACATGTATCTGTTATCTGATATAAATAAATTCTACCGTCAAATAGTATTATACAAAAGATACGTTGACGACACCTTTATCATATTCAATGGATCTTTACGACAAATAGATAGCCTTAAAACGTACCTAAACAGCATCAATAAAGCTATACAGTTCACTCTCGAAACGCAAGAAGAGAACAAACTGAACTTTTTGGACTTAACTATAGAAAAACTGGAAAACACATTTAAATATAAAGTATATAGAAAACCCACTACAACAGATATTACTATACACTCAGACTCTCATCACCCTACATCACAAAAAATGTCAGCTTATTATAGTTTCATTCACAGATTGTTAACTATTCCTATGGACACAAACGCGTTCAAAGAAGAATTAAATACCATTAAATTCATAGCGAGGGCGAATGGTTACAAAGTTTCGATGATAGACAAAATAATGTATAGGCAGCTACATAAACTAAAAACACCTAAAAAAGAAAAAGTAAAAAGAACTTTTGTTTCTATGGAATACGGAAGCCTTTTCCCAGAAATTATAAGTAATATCTTCAACAAGTTGAATATAACACTGGCTTTCAAAACAAAACACAATATAGGTAATATACTGCGACCAAAGACACCTACAACTGTTGAAACGTTAACAGGTGTTTATAGAATATCTTGTAGTAATTGCAACAGCCAGTATATAGGACAAACAGGCAGAAACTTTAAAACTAGATTCAAAGAGCACCTTCCGACCAGCAATATTTACAACTTAAAGTCTAGTTATGCACGTCACCTGATAGAAAATAATCACGTATTCAACAGTTTTGACGTTAATTTCCATCCTTTACACATATGTAGTAAGGGCAAATACATGGATGCTGTAGAAGAATACGAAATTTATAAAGCTTTTAAAGAAAACGGAAATGATTTACTAAATGAGAAACTTAATTTCCGTTCCAACTTATTGTATGACACTGCGATGACGATGGGAGATAAGACATTGGACAATACTGGTCAAGCCATCGCTTATCAGTAGTCCGGGAACCGTTGGAACCGTTGGTGTACACCCACCGTGTATTTTTGTTCGTATTTAATTTATATGTATGTTTGTGTGTTTTTAGTGTTTTAATGTGCTAACGATCTCTCAAGAGTGATTATCTGAAGATGGAACATAGTTCCGAAACGCGTAACTTTTAAAAAAGCTACAATAAGTCACAAGACGGAAGTAAGTACCATAATTATAATAAAGGTAATTACACCTAAAAGCAAATATTTGATCTTATCGAGTTAAGCATAGGCTCAAAATATCGAATATTAATGTAAAGATGTTTACGTCTTCAAATCATTATAATACTAAAAACTTATTTCACTTACAAAGTTATTTCCGTAAATTGTACAGAGTGAATACAACACGACTTTTTTTAAGACATATCGATCCAGCAGAAATCATACAGCCCCATCAAAAAGGAACTACGTACTCAGTTTTGAAGGTTGATATAGTAATGTTATTTCCATCTTTGTTTTCTTGGAATAAATTAATTGATTTCATTACTTGTAGATAAGAAACCATTTTCCTAATGTAACTTTAAAATCTTCAAATCACTACTTTCCTGATTAACACAAAATAGTACAGAACATATTTGGCCATAACTGAACACAACGGTGGCGCAAAATCTCGTAAACTACTCTCTACATTAAACTGATATTCACTTATTTGCAACTTACTCCTCTCTTTTGCTTATCATCTATCCAATAGTTATTGCTTGTGCATTAAGTTCTTACTCCGTAGATAGATATAATATCCACAAACATGACCAACGCCATTGATAAAACTAAGAACAACACCTACTGACATGCATCCATTCCTGTGAAGCAGCAATAGGACAGATATTAATTGATCTGAGTTCAAAGTCTACTTCATCCTTGAATACCAACTGCATTACTTCAGTCTACAAAATCAAAACTTTATGGGTTTAAATACTAAAATATTTATTTACAATCAACTTACTCTGCTCCTGTATTTATCGTTTGGTGACAACCCACCATTGATTATCCTATAATACTTTACTTTACCAGCGTCAAAATTTCCAAACCCACGACTTCCACCATTGACAGAAATAATAGAGAACAACGCCTCCTTGACACCCGTCCGTCCGAGTGAAGCCGCAGAGATTAATCGACTGTCAAAGGAAACAGATCTGTTAACAGGCTCCGATATTAAACTGTTGTACGTGAAACATCGATACCTCGAATGACTTAACAACTTTTCTGATTACCATTTCATAGAGTGAACAATGCCGGCCGTAATGACTCGAGGGGAGGTCACGGTGACTTTCAACATATATTCAAATCTTCTGATGGAATATCTCAGTTTATGTCCATCAAGTTTTACTCCCACACCTGCTTTTTTGCGTGGTTACGTCTTTGTTTTAATACTCGGCCGATCAATGAGCGTTTGGGAAAGTTCGTTGATCCGTGATCTAACGTCCCACAATTGATTTGCGTAGGCGGTCAATTAACTTGGAAATAAAGGTTTACCGTTAAATTGAAACAAAGGCCGACTCTTTGCCGCCTAAAGTCGGTATTGTTCGTCACAAGATCACTTATCTCGGTTTTACTTTGTGGGTTAAGAAAATCTGTCAAGACGCACGAGTTGAGGAACATTTCCGTTTTGCTAGGCAATATAAATTGCCAATAGAGCAGAACTCATTCAGGTCTCTGTAGTACTCCCTCATTCATGGCCGTCCCATCAAGCCAACACACAAAACGTGAATGTAATTCTCGTTTTGTTCTTCGATCCTCTGAGAAAAACCAAATAGAAAAAACAAAATTTGAGTGCATACTGAGGATATTGCAGGATTTTTGTTGAAACTGATATACGAGCTCTAGTATTTGGGAATTAACGAAAAACTACTTTTACTTTCATAAAACCTGCGTTTCCCTCAGACTTATAGCCGGTTTCTAGGACAGATATTAGCGCTAGTAAAAGGCAATTTAATCCTAGAGATTTAAAAATACCTCTTGATGGGACTCTCTCATGTACTTAGACTAAACAAGAAAGAGTAATTGAATCAAAGAGTCGTATAGCCTACCAAAAGTATCCTTTAATCTCGAACTAGTTTGTAATCTTCCTTTGGGCACAAGACTTAATTATTTTGTTCGGTCGAATAGTGTTATATTTTAACGGATAGTCTTGGATTTTTGAATTTGTATCTATTCGTATAATAAAATCGTGTCCAGCCGTTTGTGACAGCATCAACTGAGAAAGGGTTAACGAATAAAGCTGGTGTTTGAGCAATTAGACGCATCATTTCTTCGGGAAGGTTTAGGAGAAATCCACATTCGTTCCGATTCAAATGGTCACTGAGCTGATTCTGTAGGTTGCATTGTTCAGGAGATATAAGTTCAAAGTGTGCTTTTCTAAACAGCTGTAGCTTTTCAACGGTATGCGTTAGGAAAAATCTGAGACGACTTTGGCGATTTTAAATTTAATTCTCTAAAACTTACATGTTTGACGTTTTTTTTTCTCTGACGCAATCCTAGGGGGTAAAAAATTTAAGGTATTTTTGGCCGTAACTGTTGAACCGTTTATCGGAAATAAGCAGCTTGCGGAAGTCAACAATTTTTACTTAATGTATTTTTTCAGCCCATTTTTCACATGAACAATGTTACAGGTACAGCTATGTAAAGAGTAGTTTAATCATCAATAAAATATTCTACCATCGGACACATATTTCCTTTGGTATTTGGGTAATATCGCGTAAACATTCTATATGAATCATATTCCACAAGAAACTAAATCTATGTTTGTAGGGAAGCCATTAAAGTGTAGATAGATAAAGTAAATAACTAAAATCTTACCAAAGTTTAGTTACATGTTGTGGGGAAGTTTACGTCTTCTACCCGTCCCTTTTTTTTGGCATAAATTACGATTTGTGGAATTTTGATCGAATAGCAAATGTACACAACCTTTAAAACATAACGTGTACTATTTAGGCTCCAATTATAAGGGCTACCAGTAACAGGTGACAAACTTATTTCAAATCTTTTAAAACGTCAAATTGTAAGAAAAGCCTAAATTGATTTTAAATTTTGTAAAACGAAAATAGCGAATATTATATGACAAAACTTTAGACCTTTATTATTTGACATAAGGTTATTAAATGACTTATAGTGTAGTCATTTATAAAAGAATGACCACAACAACAGCACGAAAATCCCTAATTTCCGCTGTAATTAAATATCTGACTTTACATTAAAGTCTAGATTTAAATTTCACTCGTCTTGCACGCTCCGACTCAGAGACCGGCCCTTAGTTCCAAAAAGAAAAACTGAAGTATACATTAATTAGGTCAAAATATTTAAATATTACTAACTAGGTTGAGTATTAGGGAGAACAATCATGAAGACCTAATTTAAGTTTCGATTTGTGTGAATACGTGCTAATGGCGAGCTATTGTTGACTAACTAAGGCTGACATCGCACAAAAATTAATTAATTCTATTAATTTTGAAAGAACCCTTAATACATTTTTAATACTTTTTTAAACTCAACGTTAAGGCAATTACATCTTTGTTTTTGCAGTTCTTATAGTTCCTTACGTTAAAATATAAAACTGTTCCCTTATGTTTGTCTGTTTCTTTTCTTCTTTTTTTCCTCGTGAACAGGTAAAAGCACCACAATGAAAGCATGTTAACACGCGTATATTCCAATAAGCAAACATGGAACACACATTTCACAGTAAGTTTTAACAGCTAAAATTGTTTACCAAAAAATAAATATTTTATGATACGATTGTGTTTGGTTTCTTCTGTAAGGGCTTCTTTTTAGGATAAAATGATTTTAAAAATAATAAATCCTCCCAAATTCAGTGTATTCCTCAAAATATTGCACTAAAACCATTCCTTATTATTTGTTTCCAAAATTACCGCAGCTGAAATGATTTTGGAAAACAATATGGTTATAGTTACTCGCACTTTACAGAAAAACTACATGGTATCTACGAAAGATGCAAACAGAAAAAATATTTCCTGTTGGTGTGTGTTTGATTAGGTCAGATCAACTTGGATTGGGGTAGGGTGGTGGGGGGGTTGTCTTGACGCATGCACATTATGACCAGAGGACATAACTTGTTCAAAATCAAGAGAAACATTGTAACTTCTAAATGGAAAGGGTTAGTATATAAATTACTTCCAATGATTACACTCACAAATATTTTTGAACGTTTCATTTTTCCCAGTCTAAATGTTACAAACGTTTCTACCTGAATTATAATGAAGTAGCCTACTTTCTGTTGATGCATTTAACCACAGACAAAATATCGAGAAAACCCACTGCTACACTAAAATTTAATTCTTGAAAATCTTTAAATCAACAGACTCCACTGTACCATTTACCACAAGTGAGGTGTGTTGCTAAGTTGACACTTCTAGGACTAGAGGTAAAGGAGTCAAGCACCGCAGTTGGTTTTGACTAAAAACGCGTTACACTTTTCTAGACTAAGTATTCCAGTTAGGCTTAGGTAAAAAATATCTTTAATTTGTGGTTTTACTTTGATAATATAGTTACAATGAACTATTATCGTAGGCTACAATGAGGTAATAAATCCAATCAAGCTGTTGACACGAATTGGGACGTATGATTTTGTATTGAAAGAACTGAATAAAAGTAAACTTCATTTATAATTTATTTGCTTACATTCGTTATTGTTGTTTTTATTTATTAAGCACTATACTGCACTTTATACTTTTAGTGAGAAGCAGAACAGCTGAGAAGTTTGAGGGTGCTACTGTTGGGAACCTCAAACACATTTTTTGTGTAGGTTTGAAGCTCTAATTCAAACTGGCATTCGGTTTACCTGCGCTATACACTGCTCCCCCGCCTTCATTAATTTAACTGACATAAATTAAAGGCGTAAATAAACAAAGAAAACAACATTTCTATATATTTTCACAATCAAATAATATCGTTCTTAAAAGCCTTGAAAGTAATTTCACACGGGCGAGCACAGCACATACCAGTAAAACTTACTGCAAGTGGCCAATAAAAGGAGCGTTGACGAGCCTAACAAAGTAAGACGGACCAAATTGTGTGTATCCGATCCCTGCACATTTCATGACGACTGCTACAATAGCCAAGAATAACCTGTCCCGACTTCACGGGTGGGTAATTCTCCGGTCTCGTTGAAATGTCACTCATTTAGACTAACCGTGTTCAAAATGTAAACAGAACGTAAATAAATAACCATCAGCTTCAGACGCGTACAATTTATTCTCAAATTGAACAAATAAATATGTCAACAAAGGACAGTTTTATGTAAATTTAACCTGGATCCGACGTTTAAATAAATTTAACTTAAAGTACACGGGAGACACAAGTAAACCCGTTGCATAGATCAAGGATCGCACCCACGGGAAATGTCGCGAAATGGAGCGGGGGAAGAAATGGACTGCGAGCGGTCCCTGTCCCTACCTTCTTCCTTTATTTTGTCTTTGATCTTTGGTTTTAACATTTTAAACATTACAGCTATGTGCTTGTACAACTTGAATACACACACATATTTTTTACACAAATTATTATTTTTTCAACACGCTCAATTCAAATGAATTAATCGATTGAGAATAAAATATTACATCGGTTCAGTTTAAAATTAAACTCAAACAAAAATTACAGCGAAATCAAAATACAATTAATGCAAAATAAAAATCTCACGTAGTTCAAAGAAAATGTAGGAACTTCATACAGTCCTTTACTTTTACAAAAATATATCTAAACTTCAAGTATTAAAAGAACAAAAAGTAGGCTGTGAAATAATATAAAGACAAAATAACAAAATTGTAAGATTTTCTGATACAGTTTTACAAAATATAACTTTAGGTGTTAAAAAATCTGTTCAAATAATTGATACTAATTGCTCAAATAATTAATATGGATATTTAAGGTAGTACACTTTATATAATTTATATTTTGAATTTGAAAAAATTAAAAACTTTAATAATTTCTTACAACCCGAGCAAGTATAGGCTTAATGCCGCATAACCGTGTTGGAGGTTCCAACGGTAAACACTATATATGAGATAACTATTACGTCACATACTCCCTACAATGTGGAGTACGGGCAGGCTTCATTAACTGATTTTTTTCAATATCTACCTGTTTGATCCATCTTTCTGCCTAAGCTTCCTTTATAAGTTTAGACTTTAAAAAACACTATTGTAGACAAATGAAAAATAATCGCTAAACACCCAAACATAAAGTATCCCAAGTCCAAAATGTTTTGTGGGTAAACACTAAAAACATATAATGCTATTATAAAACAAAATTTCCTATACAGATTTAGTGATACTTTTTCAAAATTTAGTATGTGCAATCATACCTTTTAGCGTAAAATTGCAGTTAATGGGTCACTGACCTGAGACAGCTAAAAGTTAATTCTTCCATCCTCAATAAAATCCTTAAACAGTTTAAGTATAAACTTACAATCTACACTTATTATAAAGAGAAAATATTTGTAAGTATATTATGTTATCAGATTTTGATCAAACTTTCACTGATGTGTTAAGCATTGCCTTCTGTAACGAGAACAGTTACTGAACAAATTTTGCAAAGCCAAACCTAAACACTAAGCATAGGAAAAGTTTCCAATGTGAAAACCTACAAAAAGTTATGCAAGGGCTTTTATCAATCGCAATTTTTTTCAGTTGCAATATCTGATGCGCCATTGTACAATTGCAATTGAGACTGCAACCCAGTAGAAAGAAAGTCTCCAAGGTTCACTAACAATAAAGGGGTCGAGGGAAATGAGTGCCAACCATTATGTTTTTTCTTGTGTTAGGCTACTTATATTTTAAAAAAGATGTTTGTATTGTGAGCTATGAGTTTTTTCTTCGTGTATTACAAAACATAATTTCCTACTTTTTAAATTGGTTAACTTAGCTTTGTTGTTTCTTTAAGACACGATTTATCGATTTAGTAAAACTTTCAAAATTTAATATCTCAAAGCATGAAAAATGATTTTGTTTGACCCTTTCAATTACTACTAACCACACTTTTTTTTGATAAATCTTGAACTTTGAACAGCCACACAAAAATCAAATCAAAGTTTATCTCTTTATAATATTAGTATAGATCAACTTAAATTCCTTTATCTCTTGTTGAAAGGAGTACGGAATACAAAAGGAAACGAGCTTAAACAAAAGCCATAAATTAAAATTTGACATCAAAAACAATTTTCTCTAAGTAGAAAAAGTGCTTTTACTTTCTTCAATTTAAGAAAAACTTTAAAAAATTGTATCAATGCTACATTTTCTAATAACATAGTTGCATTACTATTTGCAGTTCAATTCTATATTGACTAAAGTTCGAGCTCCCAAAAGATAAAGTTGTACAAAATGAGATGCTATTTACAAAAATACAGTAATTTACAAACTCTGGGTAAAAAAGAAATAGGAAATAACCCAAATTTGTGTAGAAATAATAACGTGAAAATTATACTCAAAACGATATTTTGGTGTTTTGTTCGGTATGCAATTTCGGAAAGGAAATAAACCAGCCAAGCGTTCACAAAAACACGTTCCAGCCTGTCCTAGGCTCATGTTTTATTGAACGTGTAATGTATCGGTGGAAAGGTTAGGATTGCATTTGAAATTCAGTCTATTTAAACGATAGTAATAAAATGGGAATCGGAGTTGTTTTGTCTTGCAATCTGGGTGGCACGGCCGTTAAAAAAAAAACACAAGGCATTACTGAATTCAGGTTTAGCGGAGAATGTCATCAGAAAGAGCCACACCTTGAGGGTGGACGGAGAGGGGGGGATAACTCGGATTAAAATATCAAGAATCCCCCTCAATTACTCAATTACATAGAAGATCATAATATTAGCATTTTATGATTCGGTGAAGGTAGCTAACCGGAGGGGGCCCGGAACCCACACCGGGAGTTTATCGGCTGATGACATACACATCTGTCTCCAACTCATTCCGGTCCGATTTATTGTTGATGTTTTTTTGTAGACCGGAGCGTAGGCGGACATAAAATTTGAATTTCTGGAAAAGGTAGCAGTTATAAACAAAACATTGTGCGACCGGTACAAAATATTGGTGCTCATTTGAATAATGTTGATTCTTTATGTGCGTCCCACCGTCTGGTAAGTAGGCCTAGGTTCGAGTTATTGGTATCAGTCAGTGTAAGACCTAACGCTGTGGGTGAAGCGTTATAAATCAACGAGTCTGTGTGCAAACTAGCTTGGATCTTAATTACAAAACCAACCTGTCCGTCTGTCATGCGGGCGACTTAACGTCAAACTATTAATTAACTAGTAATATTGTTTTCTAGGAGTAGAATCGTTTGCAACGCTATCCAGGCTTTTTCAGAATATTATTAATTTGTAAAACTGACACGTGAGTGTTGGAATTTAGTTTCCGTAGCTGTTTCACACTTATTAAAATTAAAATTACGCATACGCAGGGTGTTCAAAAAGTAAGGAATAAAAATGCTTGCAATTATAAAAATTAAAATTAGATATCTATATATATAAAATCGAAATACCAATCACTCACTCAATCATCACGATTTCTCAAAAACTAACAAACGGATTGAAATGAAATTTGGTATGTAGCTTCCTCTAGGGCCATAGGTGCTCACTAAGAAAGGGTTTAAAAAAATTCGAAATTTTAGGGGGCTTTGGGGGATCAAAGTTATTAAAAAACGATTTCTTCAAGACTAGCAAACGGATTGGAATGAAATTTGGTATGTAGCTTCCTCTAGGCTCATAGGTGCTTATTAAGAAAGGGTTTGAAAAAATTCGAAATTTTAGGGGGGTTTGGGGGGATCAAAGTTATTACATCACGATTTCTTCAAAACTACCAAATGGATTGGAATGAAATTTGGTATGTATCTTCCTCTAGGGCCATAAGTGTTCACTAAAAAAGGGTTTTAAAAAATTGGAAAATTTAGGGGGGTTTGGGGGTATAAATTACTAAATCACGATTTCTCCATCATTACCGAACAGATTGGAATGAAATTTTGTATGTTGCTTCCTCTAGGGCCATAGGCGCTCACTAAGAAAGGGTTTCAAAAAATTCGAAATTTTAGGGGGGGTTTGGTGGGATCAAAGTTATTAAATCACGATTTCTTCAAAACTACCGAACGGATTGGAATGAAATTTGGTATGTTCCTTCCTCTAGGGCCATAGGTGCTCACTAAGAAAGGGTATGAAAAATTTCGAAATTTTAGGAGGGGTTTGGGGGGATCAAAGTTACTAAAATCATAACTTCGGATCTTTTATTATTATGACAATAGTGCTTTTATTATTTAAGATCTATATATACATAAGCCAAATACCACTCACTGACTGAACACTTAAAAAGAATACAATTACGTTAAAAAGACTGAAAATACCAACCACCATGGGCAACGCCGTACGGGTCAGCTAGTTCTGTATATTTCCATAGCTTACGTTTTAATTTTGTTGGTTTTCGTTATTACCTGATACGTTACTTTCACCTTATTGGAATTTAGTTCAGTTTTTAAATGCCAACAGGGTCATTTTAATGTGTTTTTCTATTCGGTGTTCAATTGTTAGCACATTTTTCAATAATACGTTATTTACGAAATATCGGAACAAATTTAGTAAATTTCGTTGTTTTAGGTTTCATGGGTTTTAAACCGCACCCAAGACATGGAATATACACATAATTTCTTGGTTTTTTTTAGTGTAGGCCTACTACTCTAACAAATACGTCACTAATATTAAACAAGACTCCATTGGTTTTCAGAGGAATTGTGCGACATACTTGATGAAAATACTACAATAGATGTTTATGAACTTGTTTTAAGATTACACACTGAACAAAATGAGTTTGCAAACGTTATCTTTTTAACATGACATGATACTATCACATTTTTATTAAAAGTGCTTGACTTGCTAACTACTATTTTGTTCAATGTTTACAGTTTTTAAGTGCTTAAGCTGCGACATTAAAAGGCATATTATGTTAAAGCCATTGTGTGCTATAGATTACCCGTAGGCCTAAACATAGAAAATACCAAATGGTATGTTTAATTAAGTTAAATACCAAACATAATGGGGTTGGTTGAAATGTGTTTTGATGTATTATGGATAGGCTACTGTGTATCTTGAAACAAATGTTTTAGAGAACAACAAGAGGCGGTAAAATGAAGGAGAGGCAGTTGTGATGAAACTAAAAGGAAACCTAAAAATTAAGCATAACAAACTGCAGTGTGTCCCATATAAAACTGTTCATCAATGTTAACAAATACATTTAAACGAAATAAATAAAAATAAAAAAGACAATTTACATTGTGTACTTTTAGAATATGAACTTATGTTCGAAATTCATTTATGTTATTTTAAATTTCAATCAGAGATAGATGGTTGTTCTGTTATAGGCAGATTATTTCATTGCATTCAAGTTTTTAGAAATAGCAAATACCGTACTTAAGCCTCGTGTTGCCACCCATAGGAGTACGTTTTGTTGAATTTTTTCCAAAAAAGATTGGCCAGAACCTTCTCGAATCCCATAATTTGACCGAATCTCTATCGAAATTTATTTTTAAAAAGTGTTTAAAATAAAAACTTTTGCCCAGGTACCCCGATATTTCAGCATGATTTTCGTATAGTATATGATAAAAAAAGGTTTGTTGTAAAATTTTGATTATAACAAATTTTAGAGAATAGATCATAGAATTGACTGTATGCTTGAAAATGTTAAAATATATTTTGTAAACATATTTCACTTTCTTTGACTAAATTTCGATGAGTAAAACAAACCTCTCGCTAGCGCTAGGCATACAAAGCCAGACGAATTGTCTCATGCTTGAAAATAATCTAGGTTTTAGTGTATGTTGGTCAGGAAAAGGTTAAATTTATTGTTATATTCAGATAGGAATACGTTCCTAGAATATGAATAAATATTTATGGAGTGCATACAGGGTGTCCCGTAAGTAAAGTGCCAAACTTCGGGGAATGGTTTTATGGGTCAAAATAAAATAAAAACTTCATATAAATAAACACAGACCCGAAAACGTTTCGTTTCCTAGATACCTGCCATTATGTTTTTGTACAAAATAATTCTTATCTAGAGAACGGTTTGACTGATTGAGTTCAAACTTGGCATGAAGTTTAACCTAATAATGATATATCTCAAGAAAAATAAACGATTTAATCCAATAATGGATTTCAAAATGACGGCTGTTTGAAAACTTCAAACCTCAATTACTCAAAAACCGTACATTTTAACAAAAAATGTCAAGATACCTTTTTTGTAGCCCTTCTTATTCTCTATCGGATAGTGTTACTTTCAAAACAATCGGATGAATGATAATGGTTAAGTTATGTGTAATAATTGGTTTATTACACATCCTATACCAACACAGTAAACACAGCAATATTGTATGTACAATTGGCTGTCATTACCTTTACCTAAGCTATTATCCATCATCCGAAAGGGAATCAAAAGGGCTACAAAAAAGGTATCTTGACATTTTTTGTTAAAATGTACGGTTTTTGAGTAATTTAGGTTTGACATTTTCAAACAGCCGCCATTTTGAAACTCATTATTGGATTTTTCTTGAGACATATCATTCTTAGGTTAAACTCAATCAGTCGAACCGTTCTCTAGATAAGAATTATTTTGTACAAAAAACAAAATGGCGGATATCTAGAAAACGAAGCGTTTTCGGGACTGTGTTTATATGAACTTGTTTTCTTATTTTGACCCATAGAACCATTCCACGAAGTTTGGAACTTTACTTATGAGACACCCTGTATAGTTATTTTTAGTTACAATGTACTTTTACCAAGAATTTCGTAGGGGGGGGGGGGGGGGGGTTGTACCCGGTTGGCAGATGCTGTGAGATTTTTGGGTGGCAAAAGACATTGTGGAGCAGATCCATCGTTACAGTGGCTTTTCCTCCACATTGTCAGTAACATGATTCAGCAAATTAATAATCACTAAGTTGATGAAAGAGTACATAATTTAATTGCAGTCGAATTTTATAGTTACATACACATAGAGCTGCCTAAATATGTACATCTTCGCCCTTACAAAATACCTGCACACTACTAGATAGAGAGATTTTTTGGACTTACAGCTACGCGATCTGTAGTGTCATTCTCAGATTGGCACATGCAATAAGCGCGCCAAATTTGACGATTTCAGCTACCATAATAAGTAAGTAAAACTAAAAGAATGTGTGAAAATGTACAACAATTACACTAATTCTAAGGTTCTTCCTCTATTTAAGAAATAAAAATTCGAAACTTGTTTTTCTCACAATATCTGATACTGCTGGTGCAAGCTATTTTCACTAAACCTCCAAAAGAGTTCTGCATTGACTTTAATGTTGCGTCTGTAATTTTAATTTTTGTCTAGCGTTACATTTTATAATGTTTGGGATTTTTTCCCTTCGTTAGGCTACAGGCTAAACGTTAAAGTTTGTCAAATTTTAAGTTTCAAGGTCAGACGGAATTACGTATTTGTATAGATGACTCAGTAAGTCGTATACAATTCCGGTGATAAATAGCTGGTTTTAGAATAGGCTTAACATGGTCCAGTATTAATTATTTTAAACTAGATTGTGGGCTAAAATACATTTAACTTGATTCGAGGAAGGGACATTTGAAAATGTAAGGTTGCCGAAGTATAGTCTACACTCGATTCCACGTTTACCGTGCAGTACAGAGCGCCCATAAGCCATGTTAACCATACGACAGTCTCAGCGATAATAGCCAACTAAAAAACATCAACTCTCATGCATTGCTCGGAAAGTTGACGCAACCCGCATGACAATAAACATGATGTTCCTCGTAATGGTAGTAGCGTGACTTACCCCCCGTAAGACCTGTACTGCACGGTGAACGTGCAATTGAGTGTAGGTCTCCTCTACTTGCTTTAATATATCTTTAACAATTTATCCAGCATAAATAATAAAATTCACCCTTTGGCATTATCCACTCACTTGATTCATCTTATCAGTTTCGATACCCATTAAATACATCGTGATTTTATATATGGCTCAGTTGTATTAGGAGTTTACCTGAAATGTTTCCCCCCCCCTCCAAAAAAAGAAGAAACTGCAAAGTTTGATACTTAGACAAAGTAATGCCCAGAATACCATATTAAAACCATCATAGATACTGTGTTCTTGCACACATTAAAGAACAGTAAACGTTTTATTAACTTTAGACTACTTTATCTTAAGTCGGACTTAAGAAGACGGGGGAGCCGCGAATAGCGAAAGTAAACCGGATGCCAGTAACTAAATACAAAGATTCTTGAACGGATAACAAAGAACACGTTTTGGGGTAACATTAAAAATCATATATATATACATATGTATATATGTGTTCGCACTCTAGCGGCCGCATTTTAAGTTAGATTTTTTTCAAATGTGGTATACATGTTAGTTGTCTACGTCGCTTGGACGAGTTCGTTAGCCAAAAAAGTCCAACAATCGGAAGTACGTTTTGAGATTTTTTTCTACGAGAATGAATTTGTTTTTGAGTTTTTTCTACAAATATAAATGTAGGATGTTATTCTGCAAATTTTGTTTTTTTACGTGACCTTACAGCTCGCTTGGTTCCCTCAAAACGTAAAATACCAAAGAAGTACCCGGTTCAAAGCCATGTGGTGGATTTTACCGTGGGGTTGGCGTGCGAAGCATGCAATGCATCGACGGGGGTTGGCGTGCGAAGCACGCGATGCTTTATGTGTTGAAGATACTCCCAATACGGGGGTTGGCGTGCGAAGCACGCAATGCTTTGTGTATTGAAGGCACTCCCAATACGAGGAATGTCGTGCGAAGCACGCAATGCATTTTGTATTGAAGATACTCCCAATATGCGGAATGGCGTGCGAACCATTTTGCAGCTATTCAGCACCATCGTGAATAGACCTATTTCCCAAATTATTGGTTGAAACCCTAAAACATAATCCTATAAACTTAATTTTGGAAATTTGCTCAACTCACGTCAGCGGTTCAGCTGCGTGGTCGAATTGTTTTAGTTTAAACAAATTTTATAGACTACTTTTGTGTTTAATAAGATGAAATCACGGAATATATTTCAGTCTATGAAAACCTTTATAAAGTCGAACGCAAGATAGTGGGAGCGTACGTGACGAAACGGTATTTTGACATCGAAGTGGGCAAACAGCGGATGGGCTATCTCAATGGGTTAAACGTTAACGCATTGATGGGTGTCAACTCGACGAAGGTGATAAGGGTCTTGTTAAAATGGGGTGTGTCTGTATTCGTGGTGTTAAGAACACGACCAAATCTACAAGGTTGAAGTATAATTTTTCAAGTACGCTCTCGCACCTTCGGATATATTTACAAGAAAGTGATTAGCAATCATTGTGTTATTTACTCAGTATTGAAATAGACAAAGATTGTCATTCTTCGTATTTTGGCACAAATTGTTATTTAAAAATTGTTTTACTCAAATACCCGGTAAATAGAAAGCTAATGGGTGTATTTATTATACAAATTAACCTAGAAAAATGACGTATGTGTTTAAACAGTTTGCTATCATCTACATAAATAAAAATGTAAATGTTCGTTTGTTCAAAATCTAAAATCTCCGAAAGTTCTTCACCGATTCCTTTGAAATTTTGTCATAACATTACATTCGAATCCACGAGTGTTTTTATATACTTTTTGAAAAACAGCACCCTGTTAGATATAACAATAACAAAAACTATACTAATTATTTTACAGAAATGGGAGCGCCATAAATAATAATAATGAAATACGTTTAGTGTTGGTATAGTAATCAGCTGTTTGCACTAATATTTTCATTAACAGCTGATTTCAAACTTTGAAACAATTATAAGTATTTCTAACTTTTATTTTAGGTTTACATAAACAATGCCATCTGTTGAACGTACAAATATCACACACTATACTAAATATTTTATGGCAATGAGAGTGCCATAATAAATAATAATTAAATTTGTTTATAGTTGGTACATTATTCAGCTATTTAAAATAATATTTTCATTAACAGCTGATTTCAAAATTTTTAACAATTATTTGTATTTCTAACTTTTTAGGATAGGTTTGTGTTTAAGTGCAGACACGAACCTTGCTGGTTCTATTAACCTTTATTATAACTTATATTATCAAATATATTAAATAACTAGATTTGGACCTTTAACTTTATTTACCATCTTAGCTTTGATGTTATTATTACAAGCTACACCTTTATTATAAAGAAAACATAACATATGTGTGTAGAAAGTTCCAACGGGGTTAAATTAAATCAATAGAAAGCATTTGAAATATTTAGTGCAGTCACTATATTTTCTCCTTTTAATGCATGTGTTATTATTAATTTCATTTTATGTTTCTACAAAACAACTTTGCCTTTGCGATAACCTAACTTGGGCTAGTAAGAGTTAAATTAATAACAGAGAACGTAATCTATCATGGTACTATCTTGTTGGTAAAACACATAGACAACACTGTAAAACTTGGCTTTATTTTTTTAAATTTGTAACTGTTTTACTTTTGTTTTTATCATTTTTATTTTACCTTGTATTTTTTAATGAAAGAATAAATTAATTTCATTTTCTTAAATAAGTCTGTTAGAGTAATGTCAAAAGCTAATCCGGTAAGCAGTCTTTGACCATTGATGTAGATTCTGAACGACGTATAGCAATTACTTTTGTGATCTAATTTGGTTTTTATTTGGTGAAGTACCTAGTTTATATATTTGTTTGGCTTCATTTCAGTTGTTTCAGTAAATAAAATACATTTTTTTTTTATTGTTGACGATAGCTCATTTGGGAGAGTTTTCAGTTTACTATGGTATGGTCTAGTTCTGGCTATCATAGGGTGAGTCTTATTGACATAGATATTTAACTTGTGTAAATCTCCTTTACCTATGAGAATAAAAAATAGATTGTTTCGACCAAAACCACTCTCGATTGTTTTTTTTTTTTTTAAGTGTACACTGCTATAGGCGCACCTCGGCGCACTAAATATATTTGAATTGGGTATATAAGTGTAACAGATTGTCCGACGTCATAGACTTATTCTATAGGCGCACCTCGGCGCACTAAATATATTTGAATTGGGTATATAAGTGTAACAGATTGTCCGACGTCATAGACTTATTCTATAGGCGCACCTTGGCGCACTAAATATATTTGAATTGGGTATATAAGTGTAACAGATTGTCCGACGTCATAGACTTATTCTATAGGCGCACCT
>JAGFPH010000201.1:758980-786591 GCA_018207615.1 Philaenus spumarius
TATTATTATTATTATTATTATTATTAGCTAGAGAGAAAACTATTCGATCGATCTCAAACAAATTTGCACCAAACACGTCAATTAGGCCTAATTAGATGCACGAAAAAGGTTTTGAAAAATTTTGAGAAACAACCCTCTTTTCGGCCAAAAATCCCCAAAAATCAGTTATAATTATCATTATTATAAACAATCAAAAGTAACCGTAGAGAACTAAATTAAAATTAACTAACTTTTCTTAAAATTAAAACCTACCTTTTTCTTATAATATGTTTATAAACAACAGTTAGAAACAGTAACCAATTATGTATTAGAGCATAACCTCAAATTGAGATTCGATCGCATTTCACCATTGTAAATAATTTTAAATTTATTAAACGTGCAGACAATTAGTTTTACTGTATCAAATAGCCTTTTCAGAAATTGGTCCATATAAAGTATTAGCAGAATTAGTTTGCACTTCAGCCACCAGCCCCAGCTCACGCGCTGCTTCGTTGCGCTCACAAGGTGCTTTGCGAGTTTGCACTTCGGCTTCGTAGCCTCAGATTATGGGCAACCCTTTGCAGTCCAATCAGGCCGTCGAAATCTGATCAGAAGCTGCCCCGACTGTAAAATCTCCCACGTGGGTACTTTTATGGTATTTTACGTTTTGGTCGTTTTTGGGGGAACCAGACGGGCTATAAGGTATGCAAAAAAAGCAAAATGTAATTTATATTTTATATTTATATTTTTAGATTAAACTCCATAAAAGTTTTATTTTAGTACAAAAAATATTTTTTTAAATACTTTCTGTGTAAAAACTTATATTTATTTTATATATATTTTTTTTCTGCGAACACGTATACACGTATATATGAATACATATATAATTCGCTAAAAAGGCAAATTTAGAGTCACTTGGATTTTAAATAAGTAGTGGAGTTTCAGTTGAAACCGAGTGTCAAGACTGATTCGTTTGCCTACTATAGGTAAGTAGGCCTACGGTGATGGTGGTCCGGTCTGTACAATGTATGTCTGAGTGTGTAAGAGTCTACCTATGTATGAGTATCTACTATGTCTACTTATTGTATAAATACTAGGATAAAATCTTGCATGCTTCGCACTCCAACTCCCTTCCTCCACACACATTTTTTAAATTTATTTTGAATGAAAGTGTAGAATTTATCAAAACCACAAAGCTAAAATGATAAATAACCTTAAATTTCTAAATTAAATTCTTAAGATTACTATATAACAGGAGTCGTAGTAAAGGTTGAAAAGAACCAGCATGACTTAGGCTTACTCCTAAACAAAAATCCTAATCTAAAATCATGACATACAAATTATTTGAAAATATAAAATCAGTGTTAAATGGAAATCCCGCTGAGAAATAATCTACTCTTTCTAGTTAAGATATTTTAGAGTAAACAGCTGATTACTCCAACAACATTAAATTGCTTCTAATGTGTGACCTGTGTTTACTATTTTAGAAGCATAATTTTCTTTGATTTTTAAATATCAGTATGTTTCCTTCACACTTGAAGCTACATCATTTAGATAAATTTAAAGGGTGTAAGAATAGTACGACAAATGCTTAGTTTTCAGGAACTGCTTTAGATAGAAAGATTCAACCTGTCATTTGATTTTTAAAATCTTAACCTTATTATTTATCTACGGATTATACACCACTATATAGTAATACAATTTCGTACCACCCTAAAGATAATAAGGTTAGGATCTTTAAAATAAGAAGTCAAACATATTTTGCCTCAAAAGTTGATCCTGAAATATAGTTAGGTTTTCACTTAAATTTAATTATTAGTTGAAATTATATATAGGCCTAGGCTACAGATAGCTTTTTATTAGATTTGTTAGTTATGTCACCCGGTCTCTTTTGATAACTAGAAATACCTCGACATTTTACAATTAGTCCTTGAAATAACTACTTTAAGCATTTTTTATAAAAGAATATATTTATTTTAATTTAATTATTTATTACTTTTTATGAACATTATAAAACATCATGACCACTTACAAACGAATTGTATTTGTGTAGACTAGTATTCCTTTAAACAATGTGATATAATTATTTTTAGTGTTGGTTTTGAATTGTTGACTTTTTAATCAATTCTTTTTAACGGTCGTATAGAAGCAGTGATCAAGCAGCTAAAGTTTTCTAAAAAGGCAGCAGAAAATAAACCTACAGGTATTATACTAAAATGATCAGAGAACAAGGAAGTAAATCCGAAAGAGGTTACCTATGAATAGAAATTGCCTTTAGAATCAGTCGAAGACCATCTACCAATTCACGTACTATCTGAAGAAAAATAATTATACAAAATATGAAAATAACGTCAAGTAAATTCAAAAAACCTAACATTGTACAAAGAAGCGAAGAGGATGGAAATAATAGCAATAGAAGAAAGAACCAGAAAGGTAAAAATGCCTTCAGAGTATGTTAGAAGACGTATAGATCAACCCTTTCATACCAAATACAGACACTACAGTACGTCAGAAGAGGCAGAGTGTACGCTACAGGAATGATATCAAGAAGAATATGTCAAGAATATAAAAGGAAAAATCTTATTTTGGAAAATCATTGGTTAAAAAAAAAAGAAGATAATTTTAGAATGATAAACCTGAAGAATAGTGCAGAATTATACTAATTATTTAAGAAAGTAACATTAGCAATGTAAGCAATAATGAAAACATTCTACGAAAACTTAAAGAAGAAAATAGCAACAGAAGAAAGGATCAGGATATTGGAAAACAACTTCGAAATCTGGTAGAAAACCTACTAATCTACATTGTTTTCCAATTAACTTAATACAGACCCTAAAGTGCAGTAGTAAAACCAGAGTGTGTACACTGCAGAAATGATACCAAGATGAACCTGACAGAAATATAGAAGAAGGATTCTTAGTGAGATCCACAAGAATAAAAATTTAAAGTTATACAAAAGATTAAAAAATAACATCAACTATGTTAAAAAGATGAAGCTAACAATCTATATTCAAGTGAACAGGGTGAAAAGTTTATTCAGAATCTCTTAGAAAACCTACCGATCCAAATCACTTCACATCAATAGAAATAGGTGATATTTATATAGCTCAAGACAGGTAGTGTGTGGGCAGTAGAAATGGTATTAGGAGCAAAATTAATACTTCATGAGTAAATCGAACAGTTTGACCAAATAACAAAAACTATGTCAAAAGATACCTACCATTCAAGTATTAAAGATGATCAGTGAGCGATCGGTCAAGAAATTGTCTTTTATCAGGAAAATTAAATAAGCAATAAGCAAGTCCCCTAGATAAACTTTGGACAAAAATTGAAATGAAAGAAGATGACGCAGATAAAGATCAGGGAGTAGACAACCCTAAAAATCAAAAAGGTTTAGTCCAGATAATAGAAGGATACTGGCTCAGAAAGTAAAATAAAGGTGTGTATGATAGGTACAAGAACTTCGTATTTAATAAAACAATTTCAATTCTCGTTGATCAATTTAAAAATGGATTTTTTTTTAAGCTAAACTATCAATCTTTCTTGTGTAAAGCACGAAATACTTTTAAAACCCCGATTATTTGCTCATAAGAAAAACGAGTTATTTTCTATGTAAAGTATTTCTAATAGTAATTTTGACTTCTACAAATAAGTGTATAATTTCTTAACCTTAGGCCTATGTATTTTGTAGGTCTTTTCGTTAGGGTAGCCCTCAGAGGCGAATCATGAGCCATACGAAACATGTAAGTATAGGTTGCCGGACCAAAGGGGCACCACGCCCACAGCCCTTACTGATGAACCAATAAAGGCAAAAATCATATTATAATAATTAATGTACAAGCATTATTTTGTTTAAAAAAAACTTAAACCAGATATAAATAGATAACTCCCTTCGTATACAGTAATTAAATCTATATAATTTTTTTAAACAAAATGGTGGACAGGCAAAAAAGGAAACGTTTAGGAAAAATGTTAATTTGAACTTGTTTGTTTTTGTTTTTATGTCCCTGTCACCACTTTATCAGACAAGCTTAGTAAACTGTAGCGATTTCAAAGATTGTATCGTTTGTTAAAATACATTTTATGTATCTGTTTTTCCAAGGACAACAGCTGGCAACACCTTCTTACAATCTGCATAATATGCACATCTATAATACTCATACATTTTCTACGAATATATAATAAAGAATTTCGAGTGCATCGTAAAATATTTTACCATCACGCATACATTTTGCACTACTAAAACAAAACACTCATTTTCATAACAATAATTTAACAACATTACACATTTTTATGAAGTATTTAACCAGGGGGTCGTCAAAATCGGAAACTTTCGTCCGCAAAGGGCAATAAATTCAATTAGGGTGGTGAATAATTGACAGCACGAGAGGTTGAGGTAGCAGGGTAGTAGACCTGGGAAATGCCCCGAGGTTTTCAGAGGTCAAAGGGTACTGAGTACAGTAGGTGGGTTCCCACGGACTGCCTCCTACTCCTATTGGCCGGCATTCCAAGATGGCGGCACATAAGTCAGTCTTGCGGGATTGGAGGGGTCATACACGACGCTCCTTTATGTTGATCTGAATAAAGTAATTAACCGTTTAATCAAGATAAATACAATGCCCCGGGATTTTGATTCCGTCGGAAGAAGGAGTTGGATATTTCCCAAGTATTCGAACACGTTTCACTAAGACTGGGGTATGGCAAAAATATTAAATTATCTACCAATAATATAAGTTTTATTACAGAAAATGTTCCCACTACGTACAATAAATGCAAACAAAATAAATATTGAACATAACCTGTGAGAAGATGACTTGATAGGATAAAACTTGGACACAGAATCTCACAACACGTTTATCAACTCAAAAGCGTTTCAACGACAATATCGCTGAAACGGACTGAAGATGGTGACATTGTAGTTGAAACGCGTTTGAATTAATCATCGTATTAGTTCTGAGATTCTGTGTTTAAGTATTATTCTGTCAGGAAAACGAAATAGTATAAAATTCAACTTAAACCAATAATTTCAATAACCTACAATACAAATTAAAATTTTAATATTTTTTTCTGTTTGAGTCCTGATCCTCTTCCCCATTAATCTAGTTGTCATAAAGTTAAAAAAAGCTGAGAATAAAGAGTTTCATATCCTGCTCGTAATTAACAGTTCCTCTGTCTTCCGCAAGCCAAGAGTTCCCTAGCTCTCAAAAATGTTTAGAAAGATAAATTTAGCAGGAATTCCTTAAGAAAAAAGGGTGTCCGCATATAATTTTGTTTTGTTTCATAAAAAATCAATAATTATTTAAGCTTTACTAGCCAATTTGAACAATCGTGTATAACATAGTTATTATTTTAAAATCACATGTTGCTTATATTAGACATACACAGTCAGCTGTCAACAATAACATTTTATTTAAACTTATATCAGCTGATTTCGTCTTTGTGAGACCTCGTCAATTAATAGGTTAGAACAGAGAAACTGCTTATTACATTATTACTCCTTTATAAATTTAGGGATATGGTAGTGGTAATAATTCACATTTATAACTCCAATTAACCTCATTGACTCAACACAAACTGAAGATTATATTATTTTAGGGTTAAGTTTACAACTACGTATAAATTTGTTAGCTTCTTAGCAAATTTCGACAGGAAATATGAGCTATTGCAGTAACTTTTATGGTGAGACCCACACACATCGAATCCACACTGTATCGAACAAAACAGCCTGAGTCAGTTTCAAACTGACTCAGGCTGTTTGACGCAAACCAAGGGGGCGGAATTAGCACGGTAATAGAGGAAACACGTTCACACTGGCACGGTCAAACGTTTTGTTTGCCTCAGTCGTAACCAGTCACGCCTGATGTTGTTTGAAGAACCCCGGTTTGAATCAAACATTGTACTATTGAAGGGATGTAAACATATTTCTTCTTCTATTCTAGCCTAAATTTAACAGTATTTTATATAAATAATCTATATATATTAAAAGAATTTGGTCAAAACCTATTTCCAATCGCCCAGCCTCTCCTAATGGACCGATTTTGATGATTTTTGTTTTAAAATGTGTCTTATTACCTGTAGATATGTCATCAAGCATTTACCGAAGTCCTAGGACATTAGGGCTACGCCCCAGTGGCCCTCAAAGTTTCAATGTTAATCTTATGGAAGGTCAATCTTAAGGAAGAAGAAGAAATATTTCTTTTGATTTTATCAAGGACACAAAAACAGCTGTTCGTATGAAAAGCTTAAAACAGCTGATTTTGATCAACAACTGATTTGGATCAAATCAGTATCAAATGTAGTATTACCTTTTTGAGGTTACATTGACAAACTAAAAACAAACACAAACAAAAATCAACGAAAAATGCTAACTATATTTTAATTCAATTCAAACATTGGTTGTTACAAACCTATTATATATAAAACAGCTAATTTGGATCAAAAACTGAACATAATCATTCACAGATATGTCAAGTCTTATATATTATCATCCGTTCAGCCGCTATTCACCCGAGAAGGAGCTCCGGTATACAATCCTTCAAATTTCCCATGTTAATCTTATGGAGATAATGTTTAATGAGTTTGAGTCAGCTGCCAAATAAAACAGCTAATTTATGCTCGGTCACCTATGTACAAACGAGCAAAAGATTAACGAGATTCTTTATCGAATTTTCCACCTGCGAGCGAAGCGAAGCAGCCATCTGAGGCCGAAGGCCGAGCCGGGGTTGGGACGTGGAGCGTCCAGGGGCAGAGCCCCTAGTAATTATTTATTATTTGTTTTACAAGGCGAAACTAAAGTTTAAAGTTAAATTTTAATCTTTTAATTGCCGTTTATTATTAGTTTGTTTTTTATACAAATATTTACTGTTTCCATATGTTTAATGTTATTATAATAAATGTGTAGAATTAATAATAACATCAAAGCCAAGATGGTAAACACGAGCAGTTAAATGTCTATTCATTGCAAATACATTCAATATACATAAAATGTTTTTTCATCAGTCTAGACCTAACCTAAAATTATTGTGTGTAGTATGTTTAATTTATTTTAACTGTCTTAACGGCAACATAGGCCTACATACAATAATTTTAGGTTAGGCCTAGACTTAAAATTACTTTTTAGGTCGTAATGTTAGAAAGCCGTAGTAAATTTTAAGATTTAATTTAAATGATTTACAAAATATGTTGGTAATTAAAAATGTAATAGTAGGCTACTTGATAAATTACGTGTTTTACTAATAGCCGAAACGGCCGTGAAATAGAATATTGTAAGACAGTAGGTAACAGCATTTATTTATTAAATCAATATTCGGAATATAATTATAAAACTTATCTTCATAATGTCGCAGTTCAAATAACAATGATTTAATAGTATAATTTGAGTGAACTGTTTGTTTCAATGTGGGTTGGGAATGTTTCAGTCAAACTGAAACATTTTGTTTCGGTTTGCTTCAAACAAATTGTTTGGCGCAGTGTGGTTCCAGCCTAAGTCTCTCGGACGAGTTCGTTACCCAAAAATAGCCAACAACCGGAAACACTTTTTTTAACCGGAAGTAAATTTGTTGAGATTTATAGTACTAAAATTAAACTTTTTTTTAATATATATGAGATTATTCTGCATGTTTGTTTGTTTTTTACACGACCTTATAGCTCGTCTAATTCACGAGGGGGATTTTACCGTGGATCAACTTCTGTTACGAGGCCAACGGCTGGGATTCAAACTCGAGTTTGCCCACAGCGAGCGAAGTGAAGCAATCCAAAATCCTAGGCCATAAGGTCAAGGTACAAACTCACACAGCGATCGGAACGAAGCCGCGAGTGAGCCGGGGTTGAAGGTTGAGGTACAAACAAATACCGCTTAGACTATGTATTTCGTACTCGCAGGCAACTACCCAACGTCTTCATGAGTAGATCAATTTCCCAATAGTTGATTGAAACCACACAACATATTATAAAGTTACTTTTGGAAATCTGCTCAACTCAAGTCAGCGGTCTAGCTGCGTGGTCGAAATATTTGATATTGGAATCTAATTATCCAAGCTGGAATGTTATGGAATTACTGGATCCTTTTGTATCGAGGTGCCTATACAAGACTTTCCCGAAACTAGTGATCCTACACCCCAACAACCATTAAATGGAGTACCTTTAATTTGAATTGTGTTAGCATTTACTTTCAATTTGAGCTATGACGACACATAAAGTATAATTACATTTAAACTTTTAATAAACAATCATTCACGCCATTCCTTTTTATTAATTCATGAAAATTGCATAAACGGTATAAGTAACCATATCCACAAATTATATTCATATCCAATTAGCTTACAATCTATTTATAATATAGTTATTATATTTATATAAGATATAGTCGAATGTAGCCTACAGAGTGTTAATATTATAAAAGTTAAATTAAAAAAAAAAGAAGTACTACTTCCTGTTGTGATTCACACATTTATTAACATTAATCACTTGAAGAATAACTTTTGAAGGACTTACCAGTGTTCTTCAAATTCAGCCCACCAACCATTACTTTAAAGTAAATTGGCTAATTATTGTTACCAAGACGAGATTTTAAAATCCTTAGTAAAAAGCTCTTAGTAAATAATGCACCTTTCAAATAAGTTGTTTGTAATCACCTTGTTATATTTGAATCTTCCAACATTCTTGTAGCCTCTCGGTTTTGATGTTGTAATAAAAATAAATAAATACAAAAATAAAATAATTATAGCCTTTACTGAGTGTTACATATGGATCAATTAAAAAATCTAGTTACTATAAAATTTGTAATAGCCTACAAAACATATAAGAACATTTTTAATACACCATAATATTCCAACATTATAAATAAATAAATAATATTATTATTCCACAGTAGCAAAGTTTAATAGTATAAACATTTATGGTGGAGACTTTCAAAATTATATTTATCAAATTCATCTTCAGAGTCACAGTAATTAATAACTTTATTACAACTATCAAATTTTATTAATCCTTGACTTAATAGTCAATAATTGTACAATACTGATAGTAGACACTATACATTTTGTTACAAAAAAAGAAAATTTAATTGTTTTCTATCTGCAACCCTGAGTTCGGAAAATAAGTTCAAATAATTTTATTCTTTATTGTTATTTTAAAGTTTGTTTCAAATAATCCACCATTTTTTGTTTGCAACCATCTTTTATTACAGGATTAATTTTAATTATGAGTTTATTATTTTTCAAACTTAATACACCGCTAGCCTAGAAATATTTTAAACATCTTTACAATTTAAGGCGGAAACTTCAAACAGTTCACGTTTTTTACGTAAAGCGGACTTTAAAATTTCTTGGCATAAATAAATGTTTGGTGAAATGTTTAATTCTGAGAACCAACCCCTTAAATAATATTAATTAAAAATACAAAAATCAAAATTGTTTACGTTTAGAGCTGCCATTTTAAACAAGACCAGATATGACAAATTTTTCAAAAATGTTTTCTTTTAAAAGATTTTAAAATGGTAAAATTCTTGATCTACATTACATTTAGAATTTCTTTAACCCCCCCCCCCCCCCCCTCACACACAAAATATACATTTATTTTATTTCGAAGTTTTAAAATGGTGTTTCCTTAGTTTCTTATGTAGTATATATATTGTAAGATGTTAATGTATCCTATATTTCGCCAACATTTCGTCAAAAAAATACTTACATATGTTGAAGATCTCTGTGGTGACAAATTGACACTTAGTATTTACACTTATACCACAGAACCAACAAAATAAAGAACAAAAAACCACAACTAACAACTTAATGGAAAAATAAGTTTATTAAACTGTCCATAACTGCAGGCAATAGTGTAAATATTCCTCTGAGGATGATTACTGCATCATCGAAATTTAGGCCTACATCAGGGTAGTTCAGTAACACAACTTTTAAGTTGTTCGGTTATCATATTTTGTTCCTTATTTTTGTGGTTCGAGGTTTCATTTAATCAGTGAGCAAAATTTACTTCATAATAAATTTCTGTTAAAAATTATTTTAATAACTTTAGTAGGCTACATAAAATATTTTGAAAATCCCAACACAGGCATGTCAATTTAAAAATGTAATACATTTATTACAAAGGGTATTTGTTATATATTTTTTATGAATAAATATGTTAACGCAAACAAAATTTATTGATCGAGCAATCATTTTTTAAACCAATATTGACTGAGCATTTTAATTTTGTGTACAAGTCAATAATTTTCAACGCTTGTTAATAACTCTGTAACGTAATTCAATTAAGATACAATTTATTTTGTATCATGTTATACATAATTGTCAATTAGGATCCTCTCTCAGATCAAACTTACCTCGAAAACTAAGAAATCTATGCTCGTATAGGCTATATGGAGTCGGATCTTACCCTCAAACTTACACAAGTTTCCCGCGAAGAAACTTTTATAAGAGTAAACATTGGTTTTACTCGAACTTACTAAATTATATTTTCAATATGTTAATGCTTAAATTAATCAAATGCTTACTTATTTATCTTCAATAATTGTACTATAATGTTTACTGTAGGTATAATTAATTAGTTTCAATGTTTGTATGGGGTAAGGTTAAATACCATAGTTATTGATTTTTATAATTTCATTTTAAATTGTGAATTGTAAGTTGAATTAGGCCTATTAATATAATGTTTAATTAAATTACATAACATGACAGCTAAATTTTATAAGTACCAAGATTCTTAAGAACCGAATACGAACATTTTTTAACTCACAAGTTTTACGTCTGCTATTGTGCCTACCTACTAGTAAAGTCATTTTTCCGATTACAAAAAATAATTCCTCTCGACCTGTGCTAAGACAAAACATTTTATTATTTTTTCAACATCTAAAAACTCAAAAGCAAAGAAATGAAAGCATACTACAAAAGTCTATTGATTCATTATGTAGGCCTAATATTCCTCGTCCAAAAGCTTAAGTTAAAGTTAAACAAAAAAATAATAAAAATGTTTTCGGTAAAAAAAAACTATTCAATAATTATTATAAATACATAACTATATAAATAATTATTATAAAAAAATGTTTAGTGAATAATAATTATTATAAAAAAATATATATAATGAATAATAATTATAAAAAATATGCATAATGAATAAATACCTAAACTTTTCTACTTTATTTGTTAATCAAATCAAAACTTGGTTTAAGCATCACATTTTTGAAATGTTCTTTTTTTAATCAAGACTTGCGCCGTTTAAAAAAGATTATATTTTAATTTTGAATAATATTTTTCACCCACCGCTCAAAATGAGAATTATGGGGGGGGGGGCTCAATACAATTTAATGTAAACCCCTTGGAAAACTGCACAAATGACTAATTTACTTCATTTATTTAATCAATGAAATAAAAATTTGCTATGATAATTTATTTCGAAATATTTTTTTTTTTCTTGAGAAAATAGCTATATAAAACCAAAAATTATTTACAGTGTTTTGGTAAAATTATTTACAGTGTTTTGGAAGAAAATATTAAGAGAAGCAATGTCAATAATTTTTAAACTAGTACTAGGCCTACATAGCTTCTTTCAAAGAAAAACAAACAGCCTATATCTTGGCTATACAGTAAAAAGACAAAAGTTATTTTATAATCAAGATGTTATAATGGATCCCTGGCGTCTTTTACAACATAATAAGCCAATCACAGATTTATATTTGAAAACTAAAACTTAATAAATATTCTTAAAGTGATTATTAAGCAAAGATCGCCAAATAAATAATTCAATAAATAATTAAGTTAAAAATTAAACGAGTACATGCATAGCGATACAAATATTTAAAATTATTAAACAATTCTAAAATTTTAAAAAAAGTAGAAAATAGCAAATTCAATTTAGCTTCCAATATATCTTATACTGTATATGTACGAGTAGCCTTATTAACAAAAACTACTTCCATTTTACCTTTGAACAAATTTTTTTTTTAATTTACACAAAATTGTATCGTTAAATGCTGTCAGTTTTTCGTTATTTTATCTCAACTACAGTTATTTCTGTTTAGCTTTTAATTTTTTTGTAGAAACAATGTTTCAAGATTCTACCGTAGCGGAGAAAGTCTATTCACCACCCAAGAAAGGAAACATTACACTTAACAAGACAAAACACATTAACCGCTTACATTTTAAATTTCTAAATTAGGGGACTTTTAAACAAAACACACACTGTTAGAATCCACACACTGTTTACTTAATGGTAGTTCACTTGTTAACGGTATTGAAAGATCGAAACCGGTATTGATATAATAAACAGTGTGGATTGTATTTAACAACCCCATTATGATCCGCAAAGTAGAAACCTCAAATTTCAAAATTATCGAAATTAGACTACTAGTTACAAAAAATTAAAGAACTTGACCGTTTTCGTATTTAAAAATTTGAGTAATTTTCTTATTTTATGCACAATTTATTTTATAATTATAAAAGCACTTTCAATTTATTGCATTATTTGTATTTGCATTAACTTTGTCATGTATATTTTTGTCAAGAAATGAAACGTTTACATTCCATATTTGACTTTTTATTTAATATAAAATAAAAATGACAAGTCCTAGATAAAATTGAAAAGCCAAAACAGTGTTTGGCATTGTTGTTACGGGATTTATATCGGATATAAGTTATATGGGGAAGACTTACCCATAGAAATATGGTTTGTATGCTACACTACTTATGGCAAATGTAGAGCAACGCCTCGTGTATGTAAATCACATAATCTGCCCCTGCAACTAGGTCTGTAAATAAATAATGAGGGTGTTTTTGTTTTGTAGAACACGTCAATAGACATCTTTTATCGTTAACTATCGAAACACAACACAAACAAATACAATTTTCTAAGGCAGAATCTAACCTTTTTTTACAAAACTTTTGGACAAATTGAAAAATATAACCACGTTTGTAAAAACTTAACACGAATATTCAAGATTATTAATGCCACCAAAAGTTTAAAATCAAATTAAATAAACTGTACCAGGAACTGGCACATACTTTCTCACAAACATATTTAAATTATTATAACATATTCACTGGTGACTTCATAATTGTAGGTGGGGTAGGAGAGGTGATTTATCAAAGTAGGATATTAACTAATAAATAGTATTATTATTATCTAGAGAGAAAACTATTCGATCGATTTCGAACAAATTTGAACCAAACACGTCAGTTAGGCATGTATAGATGCACGAAAAAAGGTTTTGAAAGTTTTTGAAAAACAACCCCTTTGATGGCCAAAAAAACCTCAAAAATCAGTTATTATTAAAAGCTAAACGATAATTTTTAGAAAGATGTGGTTTGTTTTATATATTAGGGTACATTAAAGGCTACAAATAAGCCAAATTTTATCAAAATCGTTAGAGACGTTTTTTTTATAAAAAAATAATAACTGATTTTTTGGGTTTTTTTTGCCAAAAAGGGAGTTGTTTTTCAAATTTTGTCAACAAAAAAAAATGACATGTCTGGTGCAAATTTTTTTGAAATCGATCGAATAGTTTTCGCTCTAGCTTTGTATACATACAGACAGACATTTTGTAAAACCCACTTTTTTGGACTCAGGGGGTCCTAAAACGGATATTTCTACAAAAATCTCAACATCGATTTTTTTGCGATCACTATACTTTCTCTATACTATAGTATAGCGAGAAAGTAAAATTACAATTCATTATTTGTGTACAGTTTTAGGAATAAGCGAGGAGAAAATGCTTTTGTATTTCATTTTCAAACAAATAAAAAAATTGAATTTTCTGTTGTATTGATCCTTCAATAATAAACATTCAGAAATTAAAGCACAAAATAAAATTTATTGTGCTGCAATAATGTACCAAAAATTATAAAATGTTATAAAGTAAGTAGAGTACACAATTACTTATACTACAGGAACTGAGTCCGTATAAACAAAAGCCTGTGCTTATGTTACTACTGGGTGTCCCACAAAGAGGTCGCTATTTTTAAATGGAACACTCTACATACTTAACATTTTACAGTTACGTTCTACATAAATATGTAAGAACAAAGTACCCACGAGTTTCATTTTTATGTCCAATCAAAACAAATGGATGGAATAACAACGTAATGGTAAGTTTTCATAATATTTGCATAACCATTACAAATTGTTGATTTGCCAATAACACGAAAATGTCTAAAACTTAATAAATAAAAGAAAAAAAGTAATTGTTTACTGTAATTTGTCAAAAGCAAATCTTCCCATATTGAGATATGTCTAACAATGAATTAAAACATAGTTCAAGGCCCGGAAAAAAAAATACGAATGAGTAACTTACTTTACAGGTCGTCATCTGATAAAGAACTAGTGTCGCTTGTTGACGGTTCATCACACTCTACTTGAGATGTACTGTATTTTCATCATTGTATTCTAACAATGAATTAACATGATTCAAGGCCCGGAAATCATTAATGATGAAGACTTACATTAAAAGTGGTCTGGATCAGTCTCTGCATCAGAGTACTAGTGTTGGAAACATACTGTGACTAAAGACTACAAGTTAGAACTTCAGGCTTTTTTTTAATGCTTGTGTTTCTGTTATACATAGACAATAGTTAATACACATTGTAAACATATATAAGTTACAATATTAATTATTGTCTATGTATAACAGAAACGCAACCATACACAAGAAATAGCCTGAAGTTCTATCATATAGTCTTAGTCACAGTATGTTTCTAATTTGTAAACATATATAAGTTAGTATATTACTCAAAGCATATATTACTTCCGTTGACAGACTACAGTGTTAATGTAAGACTACAGTTGTTGCACAAAAATGGATATTAACTACTACACTACGCCATAACAACTGATTACAACCGCCCGCCTCTGACCAGCACTTTTAACAAACCTGCGCGTTTACCCAACTTACCTTATCTTGTTTGCCTTTCTGGCTTTTCAAACCCTTGGTTTGTTTGAAACATCTGGGACTAGAGACTTTAAGTTAGAACTTCAGGCAATTTTTTCCTTCATTTTTTAAGGTGGATTTCTTTCTCCAAACTTTGAATCATGTTCATTCATTGTTATAATACATAAATTCGAATCTGTTCTCAATACGGAAAGATTTGCTTTGTCAAAAAATAACCAGAAAAATACATTATTAATGATCCAAGTTTGACCTTTATTGGAATTGATTTCCATCAATAGCTATGCACTTCTTGCAACAAAAAAAGAAAAGAGTCATAAGCACCTTTGAAAAATTGCTAAGATTTCAACAGTAGTTTCTCTACAGTTGTCATTAATTCATCATCTGTTTCTATAGGCTGAAAATAAACATTTTCTTCCAAAAAGGTCCATAGACAAAAATCACAAAAAGTCAAATCAGGCGATCTTGGAGTCTTGGAGGCTAGTCCATAAGTTGCTGCCACAACCTATCCAACGGTTGGGAAGTTCTCGATCTAAAATCGCTTCGGCCATATTAGCAAATGAGAAGTTGTGATTTAGTGAATATAGACAAATACTGCACGATACTAAAAATAATGTATAAGAACGAAAGAAAGGACAGAGGTAATCCAAATGGAATTGATTACAACTCCAGCAAAAAATGAAAAACATATGTAACTGAGTAGTAAATACACTTGACAATGTTTAATCATTGAAATTATTCAATACCTATTTAATTTTTAAGGCCTATCTGGCTTTTAGATTAGGCCTTTTAGTTTTGATTAAAAAAATATTGCACCTAACCTGAAAAACATTGAAATAACATATCTTACATGTCATTAATTCTAAACGGAAATTTCTGCCAGTGTGGCGCTATATAGTAAATATTAATATAGCTATTATTATCTGAAAGCTATTAAAAATCATAAATGGAGTATCAAGATTGGGGAAACTGGAGTGAACAACAACCATATTTCACTACGCACATCGGTACCGGTACAGTTTGCGGGCGCCGAGCGAGACAAGACACTATCACCAATGAATACTTAAATGTAACATTTAAGTATTCATTGCTATTAGCCTAGTCAAATGTTACATCGGAACTTACATTAAATGGAGCATTAATGATTTTTGGAGAGGTGTTTCGGATCATTACTGGGACTACAAATCCAGATTTGCAACCCTCAAAAACCTGTGCTCGCAGAATGGTGGTCGAAAAACTGTGATTTTTTCGAACTTTGTTGGGTTTTTGAAAAATATCTCCTAAACTATGCGTTTTGTGGAAAAATGTGTTCTTAGTTTTTTTAAATTTTAAAGTGTATTAAATTTGCTACAAATTGAGATCAAAATCGTTTTTGTAAGTTAAATAGTTACGGAGATACGGCTTTTCAAAGATTGACCTTTTTTTCCAAAAAGTTAAAATTCTAAGTTTTCTATATGTTTCTAGATGGATACCGGCAGAATAACACATCCTACAGAAAAGTCAAGAATATGGAAGTTATAGGGAATTCAATAAGCTTTAATTTGAGCTAAGGCTGGTCCTTGTAGCTCAGATAGTCTCATCGAAAATGACAAAAAGATGAAAAAATGCTGTTTTTAGTTGAAAGTTGAGTAAATCGTTTACTACACCATCACCTTAATTAATGGGGTTTTTCATAAAATTTTAGCGGAAAATGTTGTATAAACAAGTTGAGAAAGTTTACTGTGGTTTTTATAGTCATTGAAGAACTTTTGAAAAGTGTCAGCTCAGACGAAAAGAACTGGTAAGGAGGGAAAGACAACTCATCCCAAGGTCAGCAGAAGTTTTTATTTATTTTCTTAACCCTTCCAGTCCAATCAAACCCAAAATAAGTCTTTGTCGTACGACAGTTACGCTGTTGAAACCGTTGTGAAAGTACGAAATAGCTTGTTTTATAATAAGTGATTTTATTTTATAATAACTGAGAAATTTATTTTATAATGAGTGATTGGAATGTTTCTTTTTTTCGTATCATGTTGGTGGAAAATGCCCTATAACTAAGTTTATAAATTAAGTATCCCCATATATATAACCAAGATTACAGTCTATGGGAGATGAGATTTTGTCAGAAAAAATATTTAAGCAGGATATTTCATAAAAATTTATTTACGTGTACATTTAAACGAACAGGTGCATTTAAACACACATTTGTGAGGTTCCTGGTATGTGTTGGTATAGCACCTGGGACTATGAAGTCGAGGGTGGGAAGATGTCTTCATCCTCACTTGAAGAACTGGGATGTGGGCAGATTGCTGTAGGATTTCCGCCTGCAAACAGTGCACAAAACTGATAATTTCAGCCCAGCTTCCCGGCAGCTGCAGCCCCCAGTACAGCCATCTTGCACTTACATGAGATCAGCTGCAGAAGGGTTTGAGGTGCTGGTTCAACTTCCATTATGATTGGAGTAAGCCCCATTGAAAAAGCAAGACATCTTTTCTTCCAGCCGCTGATAGACCTATGCTTATGTTTAAGGAAAACAGTTTAAAAAAAGGAGTACTGACTCAGGAAATACAGATTCAACATTGTCAAGGAAACCATCAGGTCTAGGATAATTGCTGGTATCGTAAACTTGAGAGCGGATGACTTGTCTTCTAAGGTGATCTCTGCTGAAGCCTTCACAACTCTCAACCGCTCCTCCTTAGCATCCTTTTTTTTCTCATCATACCATTTGTCATGAAGGATTTTTGTCCTATGTATGTAAAACAAACGATTGGTGGCCAACCATCCCCCATATAATTACAATATTTTTCTTTCACGATCAATGAGATGCTGTTTGATGATTCTCACATCAGGAATGTGTTCACCTAAAATTTGTGCCAACAGCTGATTTATTGAGAATTGGCATTCTTCACTCTTTTCTTTCAAGTATAAGTCGATTCTTTCCAAAGCATTTTGCACATATTCAACTTTTGGACAACACTTTCCTGTCCGGTTGTTCTTGGACGGTGGAACAAATTTGTATGGCATTGGCTGTGGTACCTAGCATCAGCAGCCACCAAATCCTCACTTTCTTGAATCAGTCGCTCAATCATCTCCTTTCCCCAATCATCACCTCTGCGTTCAGCTACTTTTATGAAGTATGCCCTCGTAGAATGCAATGTTACTGAAAAGACATTATTTCGTCTATCTCGGGATATTTTTTTGGAGTTTCAAAAATTCTTCTGTAATATCCTCTCCACACAGAATACAGATTTTTCCTATTTCACAACTATCACGGGACAATCGCAGGGCTGCTGTTGGTAGTAGAATCCCCTCCACGACTTTCAGAGCTGTCACATTTTTTTTTTTTTTGAGTAGTGTATCTCTTACGATATCTATCCTGCACTGTTACTTCATTCAATTGTGAAAGGTATATTTGGTTCTCTCTAAGTTTTCGTTTCACACTCACAAAAATTCGATAGGCGATTTCTCGTTTTTTTACGACAGTTCGTGGACCATTAGTCTTATCTTCCAGTGATGTCATACAGATGACATAAAAGCCCGTTGGAACTGTCGTTTTTACACTTGTATTTTTGAAGCTACACTCAACTTATATAATGAATCTTTTATAAAATAAACGGATTTACTAAACACTCACTTATTATAAAATAAACTTTTACTTACTTTCAGGGTGGTTTCAACATCTAAACTATCCTAAAACAAAGACAATCACTATTATACGGGAGGGAAGGAGGAGGGGGTGATTTGTCTTTCCCTCCTTACCAGTTCTTTTCGTCTGAGCTGACCGTTTTCAAAAGTTCTTCAATGACTATAAAAACCACAGAAAACTTTCTCAACTAGTTCATACAACATTGTCCGCTAAAATTTTATGAAAAACCCCATTAATTAAGGTGATTGTAGTAAACGTTTTACTCAACTTTCAACTAAAAACAGCATTTTTCCATCTTTTTGTCATTTTTGATGAGACTATCTGAGCTACAAGGACCAGCCTTAGCTCAAATTAAAGCTTATTGAATTCCCTATAACTTCCATATTCTTGACTTTTCTGTAGGATGTGTCACTTTGCCGGTATCCATCTAGAAACATATACAAAACTTAGAATTTTAACTTTTTGGAAAAAAAGAGTCAATCTTTGAAAAGCCGTATTTCCGTAAATATTTAACTTACAAACACGATTTTGATCTCATTTTGTAGCAAATTTAATATACTTTTAAAAAGCTAAGAACACATTTTTCCACAAAACGCATAGTTTAGGAGATATTTTACAAAAACCAAAAAACGTTCGAAAAAATTACAGTTTTTCAACCACCATTCTGGGAGCACAGGTTTTTGAGGGTTGCAAATCTGGATTTGTAGTCCTAGTAATGGTCCGAAACACCTCTGCTAGGGGTAGAAATAACTGTTTAACTGCCCAGGGTTCAAAATTATAGGTCACTAAGATTCAAGGATAATTAACATAGGAATAAACAAGTCCGTACGTTTTACAATTTATTATCAAATGGTTCAGTGGTAGACTATTCTTTATTACAATCTCTGCTAACCAAACTACAATGAATTACTAACTTCTATTAGCACTGATCAACTTAACTTTATTATTCTAACTAATGAATCTGGCAATGCTACACCAAGACGAAACACCCAAAGAAATAAATATGTTTGTAATGCTGGCTCGAATGAGCTTCTACTTTAATTTTTAAATAAAAGAAACTTAAACAATGAATATCTGACAATCTGTTCACCTACCTAGCTCTCTAACTGGAGTTCTCGTAGCACAAAAATGGTCGCTTCCAGACCAGCAGCGTCTTCTCCGCTTCACTCGAAAACCCACTCTCTCCCACAGAGTCTCTGCCCAGCACACCAAAAAATACTGACCTCATTCTAGGTCAGTATGACCCTTCTATAGTTTTGTCAGATTGTCAAATTCTTTCTTTGTAAGTGTACTTTACTCAAGTCAGCTATTTCACAACACTTTGCATTATTGCTCAATACTCCACTTTCTGTGTCTTTGTCTTGGGCTAGTAAATTCTAAACTATACTAAACTTTATTTTTTTATTATACTTATCTACATCTTAAACCTACCCTCTAATCTTAACACCTCTCCAAAAATCATTAATGCTCCATTTAATGTAAGTTCACGCATTTTTTGTGTAACATTTGACTGGGCTATATCACAGACCTCCGATGGTTTGAAGTAGCTCTGGTAGTGGAGGGGGGCTCAAAAGTTTGAAGTTTGCGGGGAGGTTGAAACGGTTTCCAACGTTTTAAATCAGGTAAGTACTCCTAACTTGCGAAATTTTCGCACGGGTCAGCTAGTAATTTCTATATTCCCTAACCAATTTTTGTTAACTGTTTCTAAAAAACATAAACTGATCTCCTGGCGGTAAGTTATATTGCAAAATCAGCAATTACAGTAATCCGTTACAAACAAATCTTTCATTTGCTTTATACCGAAAAAAAGAAATGGTTTATACCGAATAAATTTACAAGACGTGTACAAGATGTGAACCAATTCTAATAAAATGAGCGATCAATAAATGTAAAATGCCAAAATTGGTGTAACAGAGACTGAAAGTTGAGACTGAGTCACAGTGTGAACATGATAGTGATTGCTTTTAGACAACCAATTGAGGACAAATACAGAAAAGAACTTTATAAAATAGTATAATATAATATGATTTAGAATAAATCAAAAGTTTGATAGATTCATCATTAATATTGAATACAAAGAAGATTTCCATCTGCAAGCGAGGATTTAGAAAAATTATGAGTGATATATAAAGACAAAAATGACATAAAAAAAAGGTATAGAAAACAATTTTATTCATTACCATCTCTTATAAATTGTACGAAATACTGGATGCACATGGTAAGTAGAAAAGATATACCGGTACTTACTTTATAATTTTTTTAAAGTTTTTGGACCAAAGATGAAAACTTTGCTGAAAAGTTGCTCTTTTATTGTATAGTACGACTATTTTCCAAACTTAATGAACATGATAAATACAGAGTTAAAGTTATTAGGGCTGAATGCATTCTCTCTTTAAAACCTATAATTTTAATAGGTCAACCAGTTCTGAATTTTGATCCATAATGAGTTTAATTTTTTCTGTTGCTTATGTTCATTTTATTAAATACAGAGAAGTACACTGACATCTTGTTTTATTTTGTTTTTAGAATGTACAAGGTGCTTAGACGGTAGTAAAACCGGTCCTGAAGTCCTGATAGTTATATCATGGCAACAATTGTCGAAAGAAAACTATTGTACAAAGAATGGTGTTCCATGGCAGGCATTAGAAGACAAAAGCAGCACTGACCAGTGGCGGCTCGTGCTATAAGCTCTCCAAGCAAATTGTGTTAATAACATAATATTTTAACAACTATAAATATTTAGTACTTGGTTTCATAAATCTAACAATATAGAGTGAAAAGTTGTTAAAATACGTCAAAGAGTTACAACGCGCAGCTCTACTATGTCGTTTTCAGCTGCCTGGTTCAACTCAAAGAATGAACCTTCTCGCCTAGGCAAGGGGGTACAGGGGAACAGTGGGAGAATAGCCGTTTTAGCATCGCTTTTCGCAGCAATCTAAATGCAGCGACTCCCGACTCCTTCCGAAGATAGCCGAAGCTGCAGTTCACAACTAAGTGTTATGTAAAAAAGCTTAGGCCTACTTTTTCCTTTGCGTAGTTGGTGATTGTTTACTTCTTTGATTTATAGGTTATGTCAGTTGCGCATTCTATGAAGTTCATGGATTAAGTTTGTGTTAGTGTGGACATATTAATAAATAATATTATTGCAGTTCAGAGTTGTTATTAGCGTTGTGTTAGGGTAAAGTTTTTAGAATGAACAGCGTTACATCTTTGCTAAGGGTAACTATTCTTCTTTACCTCTTGAAGAAAAGTGTGCTATTAAAGTGTACAGGTATTTGTGTTACTTCATTATTTATGAAATGTTTGTTTCTATTTACCCCAATGTAAGGGGTGAATGGGTGATTAGAAACATAATTTTAATTTTTTTTTTTAATTTTCAAAGAATATTAAATATTTTGTGTGTGTGAATCTTGTTCCTGGAGGGGAGACCAGAAATTTAACTTATATTGCAATGTCTTAAATTGAATAATAAGAAAGTTACAGAGTCTAGAAGTTGAAAACTGTTTCTATTCACCCCATTTTACGATACTTTACATAAACTTACCAAAACTTTTTAAATTGTGACGTACAACCTACCTAAATAATGACTTTATTTTGAATGCACACAATCTCCATGCCGTGTCTTCTAATAAGGAGTTTAATAGTGTATCATAGTGAATGATATGCAAAAGATTGAAAAAGCATTTTTTTTTTTTTTTTTTGCTGCCAGTTTACTCTTTTTTATGTTTCATTAGTAAGAAATGAGAGTGCAGAATAATTTTTTAAAAAAAGGGACACAATACTCTGCAAAATCTTGTGCTACTGTAATGTTATCCCAAGCCCCAAGAACATCAATTAAAACAGAAATAATCCAAGAATTCAAACACATTTCTAATAGTTAGTCTGATGGAACTATGAAATAAAACCAGGATGTTGCAATAAGCAAGAAACAATGAAACAGGTGAAACTATTGAAGTTATTCTCTGTTTGAAGTTATTGTTTGTTAATGATGGATGTTGAATTTTATTATAATTACTTATTCGGACATTTGCCATCATTTGTGTGTTAAATAATCAAACACGACATATTAAACATATCAAACATATATAAAATTAGCGGACCACCCTATCAGCCAAACAAGCATTGAAGTTAGGCCACTATGGCTCCCATTTTAAAAAAAATGAACTAAAACTGATTATAATAACCATATTAATAATAAAACAGAAATGTTACCGACTAATAAAAATGCTGAACTTTTACCAGTAGAATCACCACGTGGTGTTATAACCCGTTCCCGTGCGAAACACTTGAACTATGTGAAACAATAGGAAACTACCCCTTCCTGTTGGCCACGCCTGAATACTCTGGCCAGTTGTCAGTCTCTCTCTAGCTAGTAAACTAGACGCTTGCCATCAATTAATTGCGTGTGCTTAGTGTATGCATTGTGTTGTGTCTGTGGTTGGTGTGTTTGACTTCTCAGTCTTAGCTCTGAGATCCATCATGTAGAATTTAAGGTTAGTAATAATTTTTAGTTTTACTTTGTTCACCCTTACTTAGGCCTAGTTGCCTAGGTTTATGTACCGTTAGTTTTAGTCACTTGAGAACGGGAATTGATTTGTATTCCCGAAACGTCGTGTTTGATTATTGAAGTTAGTGAAATTAAATCAATTTAAACTATAGAAAAAGCATTTTTTTGCTTTTGAAAAATCTTTAAACTTTTTTTAGTTAGACTAATGAAGATGGAGGGACCGAGTACAGCACAAATAAATCAAATGCCAGGAGCGAGGTTTGTACCTAGTCAACTGTTTTGACATTCTCCTCAACCTTTCAGCCACTCTGCTTCTCAGCACAACATTCAGTTTAAAAGACACATTGCTTCTCCATCATTAAATTTCAAAATGGGTAACCACACTTTAGTTCTACAACAATAATAGGTGTTTAAAAAAATTAAATTATTAAATTTACATATTTTTTAAATTTAGGGCCTACCTACTTAAATTTTCAAACATTCTGAAAATAATTTGATCAATGCTTATTTCCTCATATCCTATGTAAGCTTATTTTAAATAAGAGTGTGATAGTTCCTCTATAACTTTAAATTATTTAAAGTTTGCTAAATATTACATCAGCAGTATAATTTATTAAGGTTAAAAGTAGTTCAAATATTGTATGCTAACTTTTAATAATTACTTTAACCCTTTGCACTCTGGTAGGATTTTTAATAAAAGTCCTCTGGGCTCGGATGGCCAGTAATGCTGGCCACAGCCATTTCTTTATCAAGTCTGAATTGTTTTTGCAAGTTACGTTCCTCTCAGCTCGGATGGCCAGCAGTACTGGACAAGGTAAAATCCCTCAAACACCCGGATGGCCAGTCCTACACAAATGATCTGCATTAATTTATTTTTAGTAGTTTTATTTTGTCTGGATTGTGCTGAAATCTAGAGTCCAAATCTTAAACTAATTAATTCCCGCTTTTTTTCTGGTCTGTGTTGTATCTAAACGTAGCAATATTCGTTACATTATAACCTTACCAGCAGTTTAGTTTTACGTTGTGGTGGTCTAGCCTAGTGATTTTTAAATTTTGATGTAATTTAATAGAACAAAAGATAATTAGTTTATTATTGATTTTGAGTGTTTTTTGTTATCAAGTACTTATTTAGTTTTATTTTAAATTACCAAAAAATATTGTTAGTTAAGTTGTATACAATGGTTTATTTTTTCATTAAAATATATTATAACTTTATATTTACAGCTAAACCAAAAACTCATCAATAACAATATAATATATATCTATCTATTTTTACTTTCTCCACCCTATACGTAGTATATGGAGAAAGTATTGTTTTCGTAAAAATGTTCGAATTTGAATTTTCAGTTGAATTATCTGTTTTGGTGCTCCCAGAACCCCAAAAAATTGTTTAGTGCAATTATTTGTGTTGGTGCTCCCTGAACCCAAAAATATTTTTAGTGGAATTTTTGAAGTGAAAACTTCTTTAGCGGCGTTGGGCACTTTTTGCTTGGGGAAAAAGCATTGAATTCGCGACCGTTACCACTCGAGATATAGTATGTATTATATATATATATATATATGTATGTACGCAACGCGAATATACTACATAGCACTTCTTATTGGGAGAGGAAAAAGCATCAAACTCGCGACCGTCACCGCTCGAGATATAGTATGTATGTGATATATGATATTTGTGTTGTATGTATATTAAATACCAAAGTCAGCAAAGTCATTAATGTTTTAAATTTTTAATTTTTATATTTAAATTTTAAATGGGACAAGATAAATAAAAATATAATGCTCCAATTTCTGACTAAACCAATTTAACCAACGATTTAAATTCATGACAGTTTTCACTTCTGTCGACAGTCCCACGACTGCTTTTTTTTTGTTTTGGTGCTTTCTGAACCCAAAAAAGTGTTTTTAGAGTGGTGTCAGTATGTCTGTATGTATACACGACCAGAGAGGACACTATTGGTCCGATTTTCATGAAATTTGGTATGTAGGTACTAAACCCTAATATCTAGAGGCGTTTTTTCATTTTTTTCATTTTTAATTTTTAAGGGTAATTTACCCCTAAAAACCCATAAAAAACGACAAAAATGCAAATTTCTCAAAAACGGCTTTAACGATTTTGATCAAATTTTCAGTATTTATAGTGCTTAAGATGCCAAACAAAATGACACCACCCGCTTTTATCAAAACTTCGGCGTTTTATAATTATGGGGAAATGTTTAAAAATAAACAAGTTTGTGTTGTCAATCTAGCATCGCGGCAGCGGCCGCACGGGGTAGCACCACGGTAGCGAGCACGGCCAGTAATTCAAAGGTCGCACGATCGAATCCCGCCTGGGACAATAATTTTTTTATACGATTGACGTAGGTAGAATATTATTTTTTTTTTGTTTTGTTCTAAAAAGTAGTAAATAAAATGATTAAAAACAATATTATTTGGACGACAGTAAGTTAGGAGAAAGTTTGTGTCAGTTAACTGATACCGTTTATTTTGTATGGAAAAATAAAAGAGTTACTAAAAGCCCATGATATTGTTAAACAAGAAATAAATAAACCATCCTGAGCTTCATATAACTATGCTTCAAAAATGTTCATTCAGTAAACAAAGTTAAAACGTAATTGTAATTAAAAAATTAATGAAAGTACAGTATACTATCTACTTTATTATGCAATTAAAAAGTTTAAAAAAAAAGTACTTCATTTTGTTTTATTTTAAATTACCATAAAATATTGTTAGATAAGTTGTATACAATGGTTTATTTTATTCATTAAAATATTTTATAACTGTATATTTACAGCTAAACCAAAAACACACCAATAACAATATAATATATCTAATGATTTTATTAAACAAAAATAAATACCCACTAACAACATTTCAGATTGTAGTGAAAAATAAATTCAGAGCTGTTGACGACTCACGGTGAAGATGGCGCCAGAGCTGACAACAGTAACGTAAGCTGTGAGGACGTCTATACTAAAGACCACTAAAGAATACCGTTGCGTGGCGGCCAATAGGATGGGCGCACAGCGTTGCCATATCTACTAGTCTCGAACACTCCTGGTATTTACCGCTCGAGGCTTGAGCGCACAGTTTAAAGAATTATAAATGAGTTGAGTCAGCCGCTTTCAGTTAGAAGCGTGGGAAGAACGTGGCAACGTCGCACTAAGGCGATTGGCGCGTTCAAGGTCTCGGTGCACACAAGCCCGTCCCTCAACGGTATTCTTTCGTGGTCTTTACTGTAATGTGGTAAATATTCAGAGCTGACTGAGAATAACGTATGGCCAGCAGTACTGGCCATCCGAGCGCAAAGGGTTAACTTGAAAACTGCACGATTTTTTATAAATTTGGACATATTAGACAATATCGTAGTTTTACTTATTTTCATGTTAACGCCACTTACTGCCAGTTTTCAATATACCGGTAAGCTAAATACATACTTAATATTAACCCTAGACGTGTTTGTATGCTCAAATTGAGCTTAATAAAATTATATTGAGTTGAGTTCGGTATGATACCCTAATGTCCCTAACGCACAGAAATGTAGAAACAATATAGGCCTACAAACAAACGTCATACAATTCAAACGAACAGTAATTCTTACAACAATGGACAACAAATGCTAACTTTAATACAAAGTTAAATACCGAATAAAAATAACGAGAACCAGAAATCACATTCAACACTTCAAGATTTTCTAATGTTTAAAAATAATAACACAATATAGGCTATAACGATGTTATTAAATGCATACATTTTGTTTATAATGTTACGTTGTAAACGTTTATTGTTACATCCAAATTTACTGTAAAAAACAACAACTAATAACTCGCCATAACTAATTTTTTTGTTTGCATACTTTTTCTATAATGAAATATACATAATATGTGTAGATAATATTCTATTAAATAGTTTCAGGTTTAGTTATCATTATTCTTATTCATTAATCATAACGAAATATTTTCGGTTCTATAACTATTAATTATTCGTTGATGACTATCTTATGATTGACAATTTTATTTTGACTTTATCACAAAATATGCTATAAAAATACTTTTATAAAGTGTATTATTTTTGCGACATGTATCGAGTTAAGTTTACGTCTATGGTCATGGTGGAGAAGTAGGTAACCACTGTAACCAGACGATAATCCGTCTGCTTGTGCTTGTGTCGGCTGCTTATTTAATAGTATGAAGTTTGAGGTTAGGTGATAAAGTAAATTAGGCTTACTGTAGATGCAAAAGTAATTACTAAACATAACTATGAATAAACACATTGCATCTTTAGTTATAATTTTTAGTTTCCTTCAATTAGGAATATGTTTATACGAAGACCAGATAGGCAAATTTGATTGGTAAGTCTTTTTAATAGCTAAGAGCATGACTATGACTAATAACGCTTTCAATTTATTTCCCTCTAAGCAATTACCATTATTGGTATCTCCTAGACATTACTTCTTAAAGGGAATATGATATCCTTATTTTGTATGTAATATTTCCTGACACTGATAATTTACCAAAGACAAACTATTTGGCGTAAGTTTACTATTCGACCCTAGCCTAATATTTTTGCAGACAATGACGTTGTTTTACATTCTACTGTTAAATGTTGAATAC
>JAGFPH010000201.1:801284-833059 GCA_018207615.1 Philaenus spumarius
TTTTTGTATATACAATTTTTAATCTGGTCTATGTTTCAGCACCTAGCAATCACTGGCAGTGCAACACAAGAAGAAGGTGACACAGCTGTTGCATTCTCAGGCAAAGCAACCCATAACTTCTCTCTTGCTGATGTTGATGTATCCAGTGTGCTTTGTATCCCAAGGAAAGATAAGACCATAGCATGTCAAATGTTACTAGCTGCTGAAGACAGTGCTATTATCTTGGTACATACCCCAGGTAAGAAATTTACAGTGCATAAAATGAACAGTTTTGTTTAGCTTAAACCCATTTTTTAAAATTATTTTATCCCAATCTTAAACATTTTCTGAAGCAAGTGTCGAGGCATATGTGGAGAGGACAACCTGTACGCCGTTACAGATCGCTCTACCGCAGCATTTTTAAATATCATACTGAAATGTATTTACACCGGAACAACCGTAATATTAATGTAAAATCATTTCTTGTCTATATTTAACAAAACTGAGATTTTGGTATCACTGCATTCTGTATTCAATTGTTCAAAAGTAATCTATTTGTTCCAAAACATTATTTTCAGACATTAAAAATTTACTTTTAAACTATTCATTTTTTAAAGAAATCTCATGCCCATCCAAGATTGTTGACAAAATAAGTTTGGCAACAAAACATCTCTTCAATACTAAAATGAAAATAACATGAAACAGCTGATAAATTATGGTTTTAAATCTTTTATTTAAATAATACAATTTTTATTTCATACAATTGAAAATACTTTTCAGATAAAATAATTTGGGTTCGAGAGGAAGCGTTAGCGAGCATCATCACTGCGGACATGCTAGATCTACCTGTGTCAGATGAAGAAGTTGCTATTGAAAAAGAGTTTGACAGCAAAGAAAGTAAGTCTACTAATGTTTGTTGATATAAAAATTTAGTTATTGTAATATTTTTGATTGAAGGGCATAAACCTCTAAACATACCAGTCACTTAATATTTAGTTTTTCTATTAATAATATCTTTATACAACTCTATAAATCATTTGATAGTCAAAGTTGAGCATTAATATTAAAATTCAATAGGCAGATGTTTTAATTAGATTTAAAACGCATTTCTTATTTTAAAGATTTATTAATATTAATTTAATAAATTAATTTAAGATTATGTAACTGAACTAGCTTTTACCATTTGAGGTTTTTTTAAGTATCATCAGTTTGTAAAATACATTTTAAAATAGTATTTACTTGCCACATATAAGCGTATGGGCAGTCTGCCAGGATGCCTGGCACCAATCAATGTCAGTCATGTCATCCGACTGAACACTGTGTAGCATGACTTTATTAAGTTTAGGTCCATCCGTCGACTGTGAGATATGTTTTTAGAAGAAGAAACAACCTAGCTGACATTCATCGCTAGATATGTGAAGTTGTACAGCCTCAATATAACAAGTGATTTTCAAAATGGGACATGCTTTTCAAAATGGATGGGCAGGAAAACGCCCACAATGAGTCAAACTCACTAATAGTTTTATTCCAAAATTCACAGATATTTCACAAAATTATCCCCCACTCTACCAGCATGTGATTACCTCCTCTTGTGATATCTGAGGCAGTTCTTCGAAGGCAGTAGTTTCAATGATGATGAAATGAAACAGTCAGACAAGTTGAAGTTTATTACAAGTTGTTATACCATACAAAACATATTTTTAAACAAACATAGAAGTTTTGTAGAAATATTAATTGTAGACTTTAATTAAATATCTAGTAATTTAGTTTTTAAGAACAAACAGACATTTCTTTAAAAACAACCCTCAATTATTGTCTTAACATTTTACTGTTTAGTATAATAAAGTAATTATTACAATTATAGAGGTAATTGCCTCTCAGTGGGTGGTTTTCTTTTTTTCTTGGTGATGGAAAATGGTTGAATATAACATTATTAATGTATTACATTTTTGTAAAAGTCTTTTGATTGCTACAGAAAATATTTGATACACAATCCTAGTTTTAAAAGGTAGCCAAATCAGGAACATTTTGTTCGTAATTGTAAGAGTTATTTTGTGTTTGATAAAAATTACAAATCTTACAAAAGAAAATGTTCAAACGTACCCAAACCTATTTAAGTGACCTTTTAAATATTTGGTATTTTAGTGACTTGTTTTTCTTTTTGCTATTACAAGTAGATAACTAAATTAATATTCCAGTTTCTAATCATATCCATTCATTAAGAGTGTGTGTTTGTTCACACATAAATGCAATTCCGTATTAGTGATTGGTATTTTCTTAACTCTATAATAAATACTTAACATTTTTCCTTTTTCTTCTCATCATGTTAACTTATTATTTTTGCCATTGTAACAAAAATCTTATAATGTAAGAAAATTGCATGTTGACCGAATTCAGTCTATGCTAGTGTAAGATAAGCCTAACTCAAGTCATTCTATAACTAGCCACATACATAAGTTCGCACGATTCCTTTAGATTTACAGAATTTGGTTAGTGGAGCTTTGTAAAGATTCACTATACAGTACAAAACTAAAATTTAATGTTTGTTGTTTGTTTGTTGGAAAGCTGCCGTGGATTTAGGGTTTTCATGTAAGTACAGAATGTCGTTGGATTGTTTTGAGTGTTGACAACTTTAGTTATAGCATGTATTCTGTTGCACAAGTAGTGTGATAGTTAGAATTGTTGTTATCATGTTGTAGGGCTAAACACTGTTTGAGCATGAACTTATTCAGTGTAAACCATTTGTAAACAACAGTAAACTTTAGATCTCCAGTGTTTTATATACGGTTGCAATAAATGCTACTAGGTTGCAATAAATGCTACTAGGTTGCAATAAATGCTACTAGATAAAAATGTAGTACAATAAAATTATCTATAACTCTAGTTTATCTAAACCAAGTTTTGAGACAAATAATATGCATATATTTTTTTTAATGTTTTATTCATAAAGAAATTAAGATCACCATCCTTCCTTGTTTTGTTATATTACTAACTTGTTGTTTTTGTAATAAACACAATAATACACAGTAGACTGTCACAGCTGCGGGAACCTGATAATAAAACCGATCATGCTTATTTTATAAAATATCAGAATTAAATCTGAATTAGTGTAGCCTAAACAAATTAATCACAATAATTGCAAGAACTGTAAAGTGCTTATTTTTATAAAATAACAAAATTAAATTGCACATAGTGTATGAAAACCAATCACAAAAATATAGCAAATGCTTTTATTTCAAGAAATATTGCAATTTTTGTATTAAAAACTAAAGCACCTATTGTGCAAACGTGAAACCAACTTATTCACCAAATTTAAAATCTAGTTGTAATTTGAATATCCAAACGCAATCACAAAAGTTATGCGAACTCCAACCCACTTATTTCACAAAATTTATAATTTAACTAACAGTATGTGTATCCGTATAAAGGTTGCTAGAACCTGATCGCACTTATTTCATGAAGTATTATAATTAGTTGCAATTTGTGTGTGCTTTTGTTTTATAAAAATTTGTATTTTTAGGGATTTTTAAAGACTTACAAATGCAATACAACTCTTAGATTTAGTAATGCCTGCAGAATAGAATATGTGAGATATACTAGTGCTGTATAATTTAATAAGTCATTAAATTTAATTCTGTTGAAAATATGCAAATATTGTTTATCTAAAATGGGTCTGGTCCTACCAATTTCTGATGAACGAGGTTTCAGTGTATTTGTGTATTATATGTTAACAACAGATTATAAGGTTTACAACCATATGTAAAAGCACAAATACTATTTTACTATTATTTACCTTCATTTTTATATTCGCTATCATATGTTTTGGTTCAAAACAGAGCTAAACAAGTTTGTGAGTTTTCAAAGGTCAATAAAGATAATACAAGAGAAAATATAAAATTATACAAGATTGTAGAATAATAAAAATATTTAGAAATATAAATAATAAAACATCAAAAGAAAAAAAATAGTAGCTTCCTATATAAAAATTGCCTTGTAAAAACTTCAGTAGTACATTTATTTGTCATGAACATCGTGACAAGTTCGTCTTTTGTTTTAATTTCAAGATTTTGATAAATAATCATTTTCTAAACTCTAGTACTGTTATCAAGAATTTGTATAACCAAAATTGTGCTTAATGGAAAAGAAATATGTCAACATTTTATTTGCCATTGATAATATTTATGTACTGATCAAAGAATTAAAAGTAAATTAAAGAAATACGGTCAACTCTGAATAATTCAAACTATTTTGTATTTCAAAATTCTGGATAATTTAAAGTTTCCACAGTCCCTATAATGTCCTATATAATGCAATGTTAAAAAGTCATCAGTAATTCATATTATATTTGGATAATTCAAAGTGAAATTTACTGTAAATAAATAATTTAGCTTTTCAGAAATTAAAAAATGTTAAAACACTGTTTTTTTTACTTTCTCCACCCTATACGTAGTATATGGAGAAAGTATTGTTTTCGTAAAAATGTTCGAATTTGAATTTTCAGTTGAATTATCTGTTTTGGTGCTCCCAGAACCCCAAAAAATTGTTTAGTGCAATTATCTGTGTTGGTGCTCCCTGAACCCAAAAATATTTTTAGTGGAATTTTTTGTTTTGGTGCTCCCTGAACCCAAAAAAGTGTTTTTAGAGTGGTGTCTGTCTGTATGTATACACGACCAGAGAGGACACTATTGGTCCGATTTTCATGAAATTTGGTATGTAGGTACTAAACCCTAATATCTCCAGGCGTTTTTTCATTTTTTGGAATTTTTAATTTTTAAGGGTAATTTACCCCTAAACCCATAAAAAACGACAAAAATGCAAATTTCTCAAAAACGGCGCTAATGATTTTAATCAAATTTTCAGTATGTATAGTGCTTAAGATGCCAAACAAAATGACACCACGCGCTTTTATCAAAACTTCGGCGTTTTATAATTATGGGAAAATGTTTAAAAATAAACAAGTTTGTGTTGTCAATCTAGCATCGCGGCAGTGGCCGCACGGGGTAGCACCACGGTAGCGAGCACGGCCAGTAATTCAAAGGTCGCGCGATCGAATCCCGCCTGGGACAATAATTTTTTTATACGATTGACGTAGGTAGAATATTATTTTTTTGTTTTGTTCTAAAAAGTAGTAAATAAAATGATTAAAAACAATATTATTTTGACTACAGTAAGATGGGAGAAAGTTTGTGTCAGTTAACTGATACCGTTTATTAACATTATAATCAGTTTTCCTGGGCTACTAAAGTAAATAATATATGAAGGTAAGAGTCAATTGGATCCTTGCGTTTTTGTCTCTTTTTGAGAATATTAGTGAAATGACCTAGTTAACGATCCAAAAGCCTGGTTCTGTGCCTTTCATTTGTCTATTTGTTTGGCAAAAGTGATGAATCACGTCCAATCCTATGCACTCAGTTTACTGTTTGTCTTCGATCTACTGTGCTGTGTCAATCCCGTTTTTCTGTTACTCCTTACTAAATATTTGTCGTATGTGTTTACTTTCTAAAGTCTACTGTACAATGTCTGTACCTAAACCATCTTGTACAAAACATTAACTTGTGCCGGAAAATTAGTAGCTATACGTAGTGGAGAAATGGTTAGAGAAGAAATCAGGAATTTTTAAAGAGTTTGAGGCGATGATAACCGCTCAGGTTTTCCCTTTATAAAAAACATCTAAAGAGTTTTGAAATTTTATTCTTTAAATGTTCTTGAAGTATTTATTCGAAATGAGAAATTTAATTTTTCAAACCAGAATAAGATGTCATACGGTACTTCTTTTGCTTAAAAAAACAAAATAAAAATTTTAATTAGTTTTGTAATATAAGTTAGGCCTAGAGCGGTGGCACAAAAATAAAACTGTTGATACTACTGCTCTTAGTATTTTCTTTAATTTTAGCAACTTTTTAATGTTTTTTACTATAGTACTACTGTATATTCTATTCCCTAATATTCCAATTCTGTAGGTTCTTTGCTAGACTTTATTCAATATAGTATTTATCATTTTTCTAATTAAAATTGTTTTATTAGTCTCTTTCGATTTGAATAATCTAGTACAATATTTCTGCAATAAGTACACTAAAAATTTAAAAAAACAGTGAATAAATTGATCATTTATAAAATGTGTTTGGTCTTTGGAGTAAAATATTTTTACATGTTTATAAACGAAAGTCAATTGCAAATATAAATGAAAGTTTACTGCAAATATTGACAAAGGAAGCTAATTGTAGGCCCTTAGTGTGAAATTAAGTATATTATAACAGCAGTTACATGTTATGATAACTATTTAATTTTTATAGATATTAAAAAAAAGAGTTTACTGAAAGAAACAGGAAGAGTAAATATCAAACCATAAATTTTAAATAATTAAATCTGTGATAAGAAATCTAAACTAATTTAAATGTTTATATAAGCTTAATAAAGCTTTAAAAGCCATCTTAACGAATAGATAAATTAAAATCTGGTTTAAAGGAATAACTAGGCCTTTATCTTAAAAACCAATTATGTACTTCTTTCTTAAATTATCTTTATAATCCATGTCATCCCTATAAATAAAATTAAAGGTATATAAACTACACAAAAGTTGGACTTACGTAATAAAGATTTCTGTCCAGTCATTGCCTTCTTAAAATTATATTCTACATAACAAAGATTTTTTTTTTTTTTTGTAACCTGTGTAAATAAAAATGTTGAATAAATTTAATAAAAATCGTCCTTATTACCACTCAATCTTACTCTTTGCCTTGCATCAAATGTACCACTTGGAGAAAACTTTATAAAAAATAAAATAAAACAAATTATTTGTCTTTTAAAATCTATAACATCGCAAATTACGATTATTTTCTCATGTACTATTAGATTGAAACCTAAAATACTTTTAAAAAACACTGTTTATGAAAACGCATGTAAGAAAGTTAGTGCTAAATCTGATTTTGTTTTGCATGTGTTAAAGCCTGAAAAATAAGTTTTGAGACACTCTACAATTATATAAGTTTGAAATTTTGAGCACGATGTAAATCTATTTTGTATCGTTACTATTATCGCTATGACAGTGTTTTAAAAGATGTTGAATTCATTCATGTATGAGTGATTCATTGGATTGACGTATGCAACCCTAGTAATCGATAAAAACAAAATAAGGCGAGAAAGCACAAAGTTAGAAAAGAACTGAAAGAATATCATAATTTAACAAATGTTAGTGTAAAAGGAATATACTTTGATGGGAGGAAAGACAATATTCTGTACCAAGAAAAAATCGTACAGAAAAACTAAACAGATGAGCATATCTGCATAATTCATGTCACGTGGTAGTACATATCTAGGACACGTGACATCCGTAAACAATACTGGATGTAAGATAACTGCAAAAATGTATGAGTTTTTAGAAAAAAACATTGTTGACATGGTACAGTTAGTGGCGACGGTTGGCCGGAAGAATGGTGTGTTTCACTGTATTGAAATGAAACTTCAGGGACCATTGAATGATTCATTTGTCTGCTTCATTTCAATGAGCTTCCTTATAGACATCTTTTTCAACAATTAATGGTGTAACTAACTACACCACCAACTTTGTTTTCTGGAGTTATTGAAAAAGCATTATCCGGCTGTGAGAAGTTACATGTTTTGACTTTGAAAAAGGTAAATCCGAAGAGATCGAAGTTTCATTTTAATACAGTTAATCACACCATTCTTCCGACCTGTGTTTGCTGTACTACTAACTGTGTCATGTCAACAAAGTTTTTTTCTAAAAACTCGTAAATTTCTTCAGCTATTTTAAATCCAGTACCGTTTACGGGTATCACCTGTCCTAGATATGTACTACCCAGGCTCATGAATTATGCTGAAATGCTCTTCCTGTTTAATTTTTCTGAACATCTTTGAACCGATTTTTTCTTGTTACAAAGTACTGTCTTTCCTTCTATCAAAGTATATTCCTTTCACACTAACATCTGTTAAATTTTGATATTCTTTCAGTTTTTTTCTAACTTTGTGTTTTGTCGTCTTATTTTGTTTTATCGATTACTAGGGTTGCATTGCCTTCATGAATCAGTCCAACATCTTTTAAAACACTGACACGATAGCAGCTGAAGTTCTGTCAGATATTCTAAATCTGTCGCTTATTATGGCGGTTGCAAGTAACTCAACTCTCATTTGAGAAATTGACGCAACAGATGCATCTGCATCATTATTAATTCATTTTTTATCAAATGCCTTGTTGAGACAAGAATTTGAGAGTGGAGTATCTGCAATTTGAACCACAGTGAATTCTCTCGATTGTTGTATTTCTTTTCTGTGGTCCCTATTCTTAATCCTAATTGTTTCTTTCCTGCCCACGTTGCTAATGAAAGTAGATTATAATCAGTTCCCAAGCGCGCTGACGTCACCCTCACTGTCTATCACAAGAAAACTATGACTTGATTACCAGCTACCTTTGAATACGAGCAAACAAGATCTTCTAAGAGAAGGTATAAAAAAGAATTTTTATTACTTTTGCATTTGTAATTCGTCTAAGCAATTTTTGACAAAAGTTGTAAAAGGTGATTTTGTTGTAAATTTTAGACCTTATGCGTGACCTAACAACTCTATAATTTTTTTTTAAAGAAACATAACAAAAGAGTTAAACGGAAAAACTTCAGGTGTATTAAGACTAAAAAAATTTTGAAATTCGGCCGATTTTACAGATTTTTTCAAAGGTTGACGCTAATGCGACGTAACATTTTTTCTTATTTTCCCCCAAAATCAGGATGCCAAAAGGCAACTTTTACCTTTTATTAGAATCCCAAATTCGAAAAATCACTTTTTTTAGCCCACCCTAATGTTTTAATACATGTGTAACATATTCATATTTGTGATTGACACAAGTATGGAATGTATTATACCTTAGGGATACTTTGAAATTAAGTTTAGCATACATTGAAATAACATGATATTTGATGTAAGCTGTTCTTAAATTTTAACACTGAACGAAGAATGTCTACTCAAAATAAAATTAAATGTCGTAGTAAAACCCAACATTTATTGAACATGTAATCCAGCTTAAATTGTTATTGTAACTTTTTGTTAATCTTTTACATGTAATTAACAGCTGGCTGTTTTGGAATGTTCGTGCGTCGTATTGCAAGTCAGCTGATGCAACTACAGTCTTTCCTTTTATCCGTGATAACCTTGGGAGGAACTTCAAGTGGTTCCAGTGGCAGAGCGGATCTAGTCAGAGACCAGTTTGGATTGCATAAAATGATTGTGGTTGCTACATCTAATGGAAAGGTAACACATCTAATTTTTATCGAATAAATTAAGATTTTAAAATGTTTGCAGTCCGAATGATTTTAGAACCAAAAACATATTTTAAATATCATCTTGCACATTAAATTAATGGATAAAATTTATAATAACTAATAAGTTTTATATTAATTAATACAATTTAGTAAATTACAAACACAATATTTAGCTTTGTTTTAAAAGTTAACATGTGAAACTTATAAAAATAAATTATTTATAAAATGGCATTCAAGTAAAAATAGTACACTACCTACTAGGTTAATATTAGATACCATGTTGTTACACTGATTGCTCAAAACTCTTCACAATTCAGAGTCGCTTGTTTAAATTCAAATGCTTGACATTTTCCCAAACTGGATCTTATTAGCACTGTCCTACCAAGCATGTGAATGTCTGACTGTCGCATTACAATCTTTCTTTTAATCTTAGATAAAAGCAAACAAAAAGTTATATAGTAAATTAAGCTACATAATTTATAAAAAAACTAATTCAGAATAATTATCAATGGAAATTTTATTTGTATGTTGAGATAACTATGCTCATTGATTGTTTTGACATATATCTACAGTAGTAGAGTCCCACAATTTCGAACACTGTTCGCTTTAGCTGGAATTCGGAATAGGCGGTTTTCATGAATAATACCAACGTATTGAGGCATAATTTAAGTATTAAGGCGTAAATTAAGTGCTAGTGTCAGTTCTATTCAGCGTTGACCGGCGAGGAGGAGGTGAACGCTCAACTGAACTCATATCACACGTAGATGCGGCAAATGCTCTTGACCTCGCCTTGGTGTAGGTTTACACCATGCGTTTTCCTTCCATTGCATTAGATTCCGTTTTCTTCTAAGAAGGGAAGGGATAGGTTGTTCGAACTGTCCGTTTTGTCATCCGCAGTCTGTTTGTTAGTACCTCCCAGTCTTGAAAAAAGATCGAGAAAAAATGTAATTCCTTCGAGATAACAAAAACTGAGGAGAAAAACGGATGAACTGTTGTATCTAATCCTTCCTTCTTTCTGACAGACCTGGTATCCTTTTCACCGGAAGCTTGTTGCGGTAGCTTCTTTCTCACAAAACGGATGGAAAACGTGAAGGAAATAAAACCAGCTTTCATTCCAATTTGGTTTCAGACATTTTCATCAAGCTTAGGCTATATGCATGTAACTATTTAACTTATTTTTGTAAAAATTATAACAATAATAATATATATCACAGAGGATTACATAAATAAACAAGTAAGAAAGCTTAAGTAAATAAATGCAAATATCTTCAGAACTGTTTGAGATATGGATGTACAGTTTTCACCATTATTTTTTTCTTAAAATTCTACATTGAAATGATGTATCACATGCCCAATTTTCTATTTAAAAAAATGTTACATTTAAAACGGCGGATCCTAGATGGTGGACCAAATTTTGGACATCTTAATAAAATAGTATTTTTACATAGAGTAAGTAGGTTCCTCAATCACATCTACCTTTAAATTTTCCTTATATACGAAATATTACGCTTTTGTCAGACTTTTCATCCACCCTGTATATATATTTCCATTTAGTGTATAGATTTTATTAGTCAACTGTTATATGACATATAATTTATTTCAACTAAGATGATTCTGAACTATTTCTAGAGGATAAATATACACAACATACAGTTCTTATAGGTACAGGTGTAGTCCCAAATGAATTGCTATACAAACATAATAATTGAAAATCTAGTTTTAATGACACAAAATTTCAAAATGTTTTATCAGAATTGGTGTATTTTGAACAGTTAAATATTAACATTAATTTGAACAGATAACTTTATAAAGAAAACTTACTGAATAGATTTAAATGATTTAAACTTTAAACAAATAATAATACCAGTTTTTAAAATAGTTACCAGTTCTTGTACATTCATGTTTCACCTCGCATTTTCCCGACAATATCACTCGGTTGTCCTTTCACACTTTCAAATAAAAACACCTCCACAATTGTTCATTTTATGATAGTATCAATGTTCACAAAAAACAAGAAGTGGTAACATTTTTATGCAGAAAATATTTAAAAGTTATTTGCAATGCAACAAACTGTTAATTTTACTATTAAGATTTATTAACACTCTTACAAAAAAATTTTTTATTTAAAAATCTGATATATGTGATTTGGGCCAACACAAATCATTTGCCCATTTGCTGTTACAAAAGCGACTCCCAACAATTTAAATGTTTATTTACGAACTATTATCACTTTCACGAAGATACATTCATTTATTTTAGGCCTGTGCGAGCCTAGATTTTTGAGTTCAAGCCGAGCCGAGCTTTTTATATAGCTCACGAACTCGTGCTTTTGACGAGCCGAGCTTTCTTATTACTTCCTTCAATGTAGTACTAGGTACCAATCGGCGATTAAAACGATAAATACTTAATTTTAACAGCACTAGAGTAAAAAAGTAGGCCTAATATATATGTATTATTTACATTCTTATTTTTTAGTCTGGGGACCATGATCAGTGCTCACTTATTACATCAAACAAAATTAATGAGCTCCCGAAGTTTTTGTATATCGTCGTGAATCACCCTGTATATAAAGTTTTTAATGACACCTGAAAACGTGTTTTGGGGACCATGATCAGTGCTCACTTACTACACCCAACAAAATTAATATTGCATTGTCATCGGTCCTTGATAAGTGTGCAAAGTTTCAAATCAATCCGACGTTTTGAAGGGGGTGAAAATCACGTCGTGTTCTGGGGACCATGATCAGTGCTCACTTACTACACCCAAAAAATTAATGTAGGACATTGTCATCGGTCTTTGTTCTTCATATATACTATACACAAGGATATACAGGGTGAGTTTTAAACAGTGGCGGCTCGTGAATAAAATGCTGGGGGGGCACACACCACCGGGGTGTTTGAACATTTTGTGTATTTTAGTGAGTTTTTAAGGCAATCTAAGTATTAAATTTGTGATGCCATATGTTTCTGAAATACTTATCATATGTAAATCTGAAATACTCTACTTAGTTATATTGCTTGTAGCAGAAGTCCATCCTTCTTTCCGACTCACTCGATACGTCGCTGTGCGCATGCTCGGACGCCGTCCCAAGCCTTCCATAAGGCACAAGCTTAGACGCGTCATAGCACCAGCAGCCCCCACCACTACCACTCTTCATATAACTGCATGGTAATGGATTGGGACGTTCTGGCCAGCGCCCCACGGCTACATATACAAACTTCTCGCGCTATTTTTGCGTGTTTTTTTGCTACATTTTCGATGTATGTGATTGAAAAAAAAAACACTTTGGTTAATTAGATGTATAATTATAATTGAATGGGTATTTAATTTTTTTCTTTTTCAAATCTTTTGGAGGGGCGGCGTCCGAGAGCCCTTATGGGCAAGCCGCCACTGGTTTTAAATGCCCCCCCCCCTAATTTTTTCCGCATTTCTTAAGATATCGACTCCCAACCACCACCGAACATCATTGATTAGTTTATACTTTCTTTTGATGAGTTTCACATTTTTGGCCGCCATCTTGGATCCGCCATATTGGAATGAACTTTTATTTTTTAAATGTAAAGGTAAGGTTGTGACCCATCATTTCAAACAATTTTTTTCCGTAGAACACGATAAAACAAGGGATTTTTGAAAATTAAAATTTTTTACAAAATTGTTAATATCTCAAGAACGAAAGCAGATAATTAAAAACCGATTGCGGCATCGTTCTTCTGTATTAACTAATTGCGGCAACTAAAACAAAATGAATTTAAACTCTGCATTAAAACTGAATACTGTACGTATTTACACACAGCGTTATTAACTTGATATTACTTTGTTCTAACAAGTTGTTCAGACTTCGGCGGGACTAAACTGACGCCGTCGAATGAAATTTTCGATGATTGAAGTTCCGATTATTTCTGAACTCATCCGAATTGAACGTTCAGAAACAAAACATATAATATTCCGAGCGTTAACGCAATCCTAGTCAATCGTAAAAAAATATGCCTAATCGGATTCCGAATAATTTTATTTGACACTTTTTCTTGCGTAATTATTTTAATCATTTATTATTTTTTTTTAACTTTTATGAATAATAAAGGGATTATTGATTGTTATAATCACTGATAGTAAAAAATAATAATTTAGGCATAAATAATAATTTACAAAGGCTACATTATCTGATGAAATGAGTGCATCAAACCGGCATTCACGTCCACCATCGCCACACGATCGAGCTAAATTGCAACGTATGTCGCGTTCAGATAAAATAACGCGAAGAGTTTAGTTTTATAATAACCGAAAATGTGTGAATATTCTTTTTTTCTCTTTTGTTTTCTACCATTATAAAGGGGTCGTTTCAATTGTCGAATTCACGTCAATATTCGACATCAATCGGGTCCGGTTCTAGAACCGACTTTTTAGCTCATCGGTTCTCGGTTCCGATTAAAAAGCTCGGCTCGAATTTTTTCGAACTTTTTTTTATTTTCGAGCTGAGCCGAATACTAAAAAGCTCGGCGTTCGAATACTCGCACAGGCCTAATTTATTTACAACAGAGAACTATTGACAACATTCACAGAGACACTTTTTATTTAAGGCGAATTATAAATGGTGATATTTTGTCGAGACGAGTAACGTACCACTTGGACATTTGAAGTTTTAAATGTGATTACTGTTCTTTTGCTTTTGAATCAAAATGGCGGCTCTGTTATTACATATACAGTATATATATATATCTTTCATTTTTCACGGTATACTGTCTGTTGCGAACAATGCCTTCTAGTTTCACTGTGTTTCTCCACTAATAGTTCTGTATCAAATGTGTAACATTTGGTATATTTCTATTACTTGCAACAAATATTGATTTTTACTAATAATTATTAGTTGTCTGTATTATAATTTTTGTAAACTAAACATTTAGTTGATCATTGTTATTACATCAAGCCTAATTTTATATCAAAATATTAAAAAAAAATTGTTTAAAGTTATATTTATTTTGTCTTATTTGTGAAATCACAAAGGTTACACTATGATCGACGATAACACACACAGGTACAGGCAGAAAAGTCTCACTAATTTGTTTCCTTTTTGTTATGAAACCTAGAATGAACGTTTTTATTCATAAATTGAGTCCAATTTATATGAATCTTGTCTGTATACTTTATTTTTACAGATATTTGGCCTTGATAACTTCAACGGAGAAGTGATTTGGCAAGTTGTGCTACACGATGTAGTTCCATACTCTACCATTGGCAAACCTACGATTCCACTGTATATTCAGCGCACAACACGTCACTTCCCTTACCCTGCTCAGTGTTCTCTGCTTTTTAAACATAAGGTAAGATTTAGAAACTCAGTTTTGTTTAGTTGTTATAAAAATAACTTTGCTACTTACCAACACTAATTTAATAAATTAAAACCTAACTAAATTATAATAAATTGCTTATAACTAACCTAAATATTCACATAATGAAAAAGTGTTGTGTTAACATTAAAGTTTTTTTTTGTTTTGTTTTAGGTGACTGGAGAGGGAGTTTTGTATGTTTTCAATCCTATCACTGGACAATCCTTAGGTGAGTAGATAATAATTTTTTTACCTATTTTTTATGTTTGACATTAAGTACAATTTAATGTAAATAAATATACATAGAGTCCCGCTAATCCGAACTTCCCTATTCCGAACAGAGTTCAGAAAAAAATACCGATTTTTTAAACTTAAAAACAAGAGAAATTAAAAAGACTTTCGTGAAAAAACGTACACTTATTGTTATATAAAATAGTTAAATAGAGACATACATAGAGCCTAATCTGGATGAAAACGCCTGAAACGAAATAGCAATGAAAGCTGGTTACTTACAGTACATGTCGGCTCCATTTATACAATTTGTAGAATAATTTTTAATCACTGCTAAACACACAGCATTACTAATTTACACACACTTTTAAGAAGTAATGTGAGTGATTTTTTTTCTGTCAAAGAGTACTGAATCGACTTGAGGATGCAATGTTCTGCCATCGCAGCATGAACATAACATCATTTGGTGTTGATGAAGCGTGTTGTTGTTTGATGTTGCGAAGCGCGAGGTCAAGAGCATTTGCCGCGTCTGTGTATGATATGATTTCAGTTTGAGAATTCTCCTATTCCTCGCTTTCCTCCAAGTCGGTCTGTTTGCATCGATAAATTTGTAATAAGCGCACACAGTTTATCAAACTCCCCTAGAGTAAACACTGAACTAGATACAACTAGACTAGTGCTCAGTGCAGTGATTCATAAATATGTTTGAAACGCGGGAGGGTGAGGGGTAGGTAATGTCTCAACGCTATGAGTCATAGAAGGAAATGCATCTCCTTTCTGACTTTTACTGGACCTGTTCTCAAGCCGTTCAACGCTGTATAGAGCTGCCATTAGCAGATGTCCCCGCACATTATTTACCCATTAACATGTCATTACATTGATATTATTTATGAAATCCGCCTATTCCGAATTCCCACTAATCCGAACAGTGTTCGGTCCCAATTAGTTCGGATTAGTGGGACTCTCCTGTAGTATGTCTCTTGATTCAACTTTGTATTAAGTAGCGTAAATACTATGAGATAGATTGGCCTATGCCGCAAAGTCAGTAGGCCTTTAAGTTCCAGAAAAAATCTGTGTATTAAACAATCCTTTATAATAAAAAATACTTTTTTTTTTTGTGCTTAAATGTCAAAACTAAATCTTGAAAAAAATAATTTAATATATTTAAATAAAATATTAGATTCATTATTCCATTGAACTTGGTGAGTATCATGGGGTTCCTTTCATATTTTCATCTAAGTAAATAGTGAACCGTATGGTTAGTAGCCAAACTGAAGATCTACAGTTTAAATGCGAGGGAAAACCAGGGATGTTTGTGTACATTAGTTGGAAGTTGATTTTATGGGGATGAAAGCCTATCGGTGCTTTTCTCTTACAATCAAAAAATGCTATTAATATTTTTAGCACAGTTTAATTTTAAGAAGCTGATATACTCATTCTTATTTTTAATTTTCAATTGAAAATTTAAATGAGCACATAGTTTTTAAGATTTTTGTGTAATTTAGGTTTTAAAATGTACACTGGTGTATTCTCCTAGCTACATGGCTGCCTAAATATAGCATTTATAGAGGTAGTAATAAATATCCTACACTTTAACACTTTTTTGTCGAATACAACTGTAAGCCATTGTAACTCATGACCTCGCTGTACAAGAGTACAAGGTTAACTAACTTACGACGAATATAACTGTGAGGCATTTTAACATCTTGCTTGTTCAACAATAAACTTCGACTAAAACTTCTCTTTTTTTTTCTGGAAAGATCTCAAGCTTGACTTAAATGTAAAATCTCATGTAGTAATATTAAACCTTTGGCACCCTTGTACCATTCTTTCTGTGTGAGTTCAGGGTCTGAAGGTCTATGAAATGTTCTCCTAAAGCCGTGATCACACTATGTCGATCTATTTTACATTACCTCAGCATATTATGTGTATAGTCGACCGACATACATCATAGTGAATTGATATAGTTTTAATTTAACTGAACTTAAAAAATAAGTGATGCAGAAGATACTGCAGTGGCGGCTCCTGCAATTATCATTGCAGTTGTTGGAAGCTAGCAAGATCGTCGTCGTCGCTCACAGAGGTTTTTTGTACGGCCCAGCTTTGATCGAGGCAGAAAAAAGTATAGCACGGAGGAATTTATTGCTGGATGAGGTTGACAAGTTGAACCTGGAATGAATAATTCCGATTTTGAAAATTTATTAAACATGATTGTGCCGAACATCATTAAAAAAGACACATCATTCAGACAAGCTATTCCAGTGAGCCAGTGCCTTGCAGTAACACTGCGTTTTTTGGCAACAAACTGAACAGAAAGAACATTTATTTGTTAATTTTCGATCATTAAAGTTGAACAACATACTTCGACACATTCACACTGCTGTTGTCGATTCGCCTTCCTTTGACTTGATTCGGCTTGTGTTCGGTTCGGCTCGACATGGTTCGACATAGCCGGGTGACACATACACACTTTTGCCAATATTGATCAACACTGTTCGGCATAGTATCAACACGGCTTAATAAAATGTACATGTTGATTGATAGTCTGATTATTGCTGTCATCATTACAATATTGTCTTTGTCATTTCTTATGAAAATTTATATTTTATTTTAATTTCAAGTTACATTTATTTTACATAACCTTTAAAAATATATATATATCAATTTTTTTCTCATATAAAATCACACATGATGCAACTTATATACTTCAAGTTATTTATTTAAAAAAGTGCCATCCTAAAAAAATGCCTTGTAGTATTTCGGGAGGAGGAGTTGCTGGAAATTGTCTTTATTATATTAGGAGCCATGACATTGTAGTAGTTATGCTCTTAATTAAGAAATTAAATTATCAATTCCCAGTTTTCAATGTAAGCATATTACAAATTTCAATTGTGAAAATTAATTTACTGTGTTTAATAACTTCATTTATCAAAAATTTCCATGATATTAAAAGATTCTATTTTTAAGTAGGGTCCATTTTTTACAATAAAGATGTATATTTAATTTTAGATGGTGACATGGTCAGGCTAGGCTACCAAGTAAAGCAAACACTTCTTCTTCACACTGTCAGTGAGGACTTTATTAAAGGAATTTTACTGATTGATGACCGAGCACAGGTTCATGTATATCCTGAATCTACCAAGTCTGCAGCTCTACAAGTGGCAAAGTCAACTTACTTCTTCACAGCTGATGCAGTAGTAGGAGATCTGACTGGATACACTTTAATGCACAGTACCAAAGAGGTAACATATTGTTAGGTTAGATTTGGACAGGACGATTTTAAAATAATTATTATAAATGATATTAATAATTTATTACTTCTTTCTGTTATAAATAATTTAGTGGTTTCTTCAAATTGACATGTATTTATAAAATAATGCAATTTAGGTGAAAGAAAACAAAAATTTGTGTACACATTCTCTAGAATTAAATGTTTAACAAATAGAATTATTATACATTTTTAAAGTTCAGTACCAAAAGGTACAAACTGAACCCTTTTGGTGGAATTTTGCTACCTGTTTGTGTGTTACTAACACAACCATTTTTAAAGCTATTGACATGGAATTTAGCTTAGACGTAGTACTTGCTTGGCACTTCAAGTCAAAGAATCAATATTGAACAAAATTGCATCTTGTTATTAAGTGGTCAATTAGGGTATGTGTAAAGACTCTTTGCACTCATTTCAAAACACTTCGGCTTTTTTTATAATCTTAAATTAAAGGAAATTAACAAAAATATACTATAAAAAATGTTTCCCCCTTATATTTAAAGTTGCTTGTCTTACAATGTTAAGTCTTCCATTTACATATACTCATTTGAAGAATATTAAATTAAAGGAAATTATCAAAAATATACTATAAAAAATGTTTCTCCCTTACCTTTAAAGTTGCTTGTCTTACAATGTTAAGTCTTTCATTTACATATACTACTGTCAACAATTGAAAAATGAATAGATGGGCAGTTTATTGTCAGTTTTTTTTTAATAAAACTTGTGTAATTATAGTTTTCACTTATTTTTTAAATAAAGAAAACATTTATATTCTCAGTATTCATTAGTTTTGGTCTAGATTACCTAAATTTTTAATGAATTTGCCAATAATATTTAGTACACAAAAACGCTGTGTCATTCATTTTCTAACACTAATTTTGTCTTTTAATTTTAGAAATTAATATCGACTCCTATTTGGGAAGTGAAGTTGAACCAAAAGATCACATCGATTACCAGCAAGAACCCGATAGAGAAAGTACACTCCCAAGGACGTGTTTTGGGAGACAGGAGTGTCCTGTATAAATATATTAATCCTAACTTAGTTGCTGTGGCTACACAAATTGAAGATCCAATACATAAAAGTAAGTATATTTTTCATTTTTATGTACTATACACATTCAAAAAGATATAATAAAATATGAGTAACATTTCTCTGAAGTACATCCTACATACATATGCTCTGTAGGAATTAAATCAATAATTTGGCTGACCAAGGTAAAATCTTCTTCATTCAATCAATTTAGATCCGACCAAGTAATATGTGATGTTGCCATGGCATTGCTCCTACAACAGGTTCACTACATACTAGGAATCCTCTCTCCAAGAGCATTCATAATTCCTTCTGGAAGAACAAATTAGGTATTCTAAATTTCCATAACATCTCCAAATTGTTACTCTATGACTAATGAGGATAGTTACCAAACCAAGACCTATCAGTAAGCAAAACTGAAATGTAGATCACTGTTCATGAAACCTATTGAAATGGGCCAATAACCAAGAAGGTTTTAAATTTGGATTCCCTCGCCGAAGAATGGCATATTCTGCAGATGATTTACCAAACGAGCTACAGTAAATTGTTGGTTAACATCAAGCCGGTCTTGGGTGCTGCTCTGTAAGGCTACCCCTATCACAGCAACAGCACCAAACTCTCCTGATCAGTAGTGGTATTTGTCCAAGCCGGCTTAAATCGCCCCTGTTCATCTCATCCAGTAGCAAAAAGTGGTTTGAAATAAACTTTTTTAAACTAGAACACTTTCTATATAGGACTGCTTGTTAATTGATAGCTAAAAATTTATCACATGTAATACATTTTTCTTATTTCATTGCAATAAATGTAAAATCCTAAGTCTTATTGTGTGGTTTATTTAGCAGTGTAAATTTAATTAAATCGGCTTGATATATTTAAGTTTAATTATTTTTACAGATGTACTCAGTGTCTATTTGATCGACGCAGTAAGCGGGGCTGTGATATTCTCAACTGTACAGAAACGAGCAACTGAACCAATCCATATTGTTCACTCAGAGAACTGGCTTGTGTACAGTTATTTCAGTGACAAAACTCGAAGGACTGAAATTGGTACTTTGGAATTATATGAAGGAAAAGTACAAAGCAATACTACAGGTAACGTGTAATCAATAAAACATTTATACTTGAGTGAGACACAACTTAGCTTATGAAATCACACAAAAGCTTAAATAGCCATCTGTAGCTAATACTTTATTTTTACATATATATAGGGTAGTATCAAAGTATTAGAACAGCTGTATATCTCAGCACTTATTCGACATACTAATTCAGACAACCCAGCATTTTAAATATTTGTGGATAAGCTATCTACAGGGTGTCAAAATGTGTTTTGCAAATTAGTGTTCCAAAAATGTTTAGAATATTGTTATCTGAAAATGTTCAAAGTTAGGGTATGTTTTTCATGTAATACTCTTATTCTCCAAAGAATAATAAATACATCAATAGACTTTTGTTTAATTGTCTACTAATAACTAATGCACCTTTCACAATGTACTCTCATTTATTTCTAATTTACAATGACAAAAGTATTTGAATTGTTTGTTTTGATAATTAAAACTAAGTTTCTTTTAAATATTGACTTTTAAACAACATTTAATTAAAATTAATGCAATACAAGCTGAAAAACTAGTCTGCCCCATATTGGAATATTAAGCTAAAATTAATGATAGTATTTAGAATATAACTTTAAACATTTATAACTCTTTTATTATTGATGGTAAACACCCAAAATAAAAGTCTAATAAGTATGTACTCTTATTTGGAGAATCTGAACATCAAACAATAATCATACTTAAATATTAGAAAATTTGTGCATACAAATTTTATTTATTTTTATATAAAAATGTTATATTTCTAAAACATCCTGTATTTTGCAAACACTTTTTTCACAGTATGTAGTTAGCTTATATCGAGACCTTTAAAATGACAGGCCACCCGCTTTTAGGAGGTCAAGTAGAAGCTGAAAATATACAGCTGTTCTAACACTGTACTTTTATGCCTCTTATATATTTTTTTATTCATTACCAGTAATACAACTACATTTATTAAGTATCGTTTGGGTTGGTTTACTGTTATTTTGATTGTTTTTTTTTTATAAAAGTAAATACAGTAGATTCCTACTCATGGACTGAGAGTTGACATATTACAGAAATTTGGCAAGTTTATGGAAATATTGTGAAGTTCAAAATTGAAGACTTGGTTCACTTTATTTAATTTTTTCCCAAATTTTTTTATGCTTAAAAATTTTTTTTTTTCTTTTTTCCACTCAGTCATTATTTTCATTGAACACTAATACAAAACCAGTCAGATATAGTTTAACATTCTTACCCTAAATTCGGCTGAGGCATGGGTTTGATACGTGTGCCTAGCCTTAGTATAAGCTACCTCTGCTGTCTTTGCAATAACAAACACATAATAATATTTCTGTAATGTTTATCTATAAATATCGCTTAGTGTGGCCAAACCCAAACTGTTTAAATTCTTAAACAAATTTAAGAATATTTCTTTTGTGAATCCGCCATGATGCAGTGTAGGCCTATTGCACTCACTCAAAACTTTGTTTTAACGAATGAATAAAATAAATCCAATTGATTCAGTTCACTATACTCTCAATTAAAATAATACACTTTAGTAAAGAATAATAACTTTCCAATTTGACACAAACCTAAATTTTCACTTGCTTGCAAGACAATGATGTGTTCAGAAACACAACTGAGAAATTAAATGATTGACATTTAACAAAAACTACTTTATAGGTCAGGTAAAAACCTTTTAGTACTCTCAAAACTAAAAGGAAGCCATTGATGACCCGTAGGTCATCCTACTGCAAGAGCACTCACACATACATTCTTTTACTCGAGTTATGCAGTACACAAACTGTCTACAGACCATTTACCACTCTTTTTGTAATATATCATGTGGCACCAAGCTATTTTTTTCATTCCGACAGAAAAATGTGATAATAATAACCAAAAATCTGATAATAATAAACTATGCTTTTCCTTTCTGTCGGGATACAAATGATCGGGACTTTAGATAAGTGGTGACATTAACCGAATGATAACATTATCTGTTATTACAATAAACGGCATCTACTATACGGCATAATTATTATTATGGTTTTGTGGTTAGGTCTCTAGATCAGAGTAAAACATTTTGAAAATAGTTTTACTCCTGTTTTATTGTAAACTTAATAATTTTATTTTGATTCTTCTACACCTTTAGTAGAAATAAATTATAAAATATGTGTGTAGAGTGTAGAGGAAGGAGTGATCTGACATGCAAAGAGCACTCAGCGGTCTTCGTGCTTATGATTAAAATAAAAAGGGGGATTCTTGGGTTTACATTTCATCTGTTTTTAACTAGATTTAAAATAAAATTTCTAAACAAATGTGCATTTTATATAAATAGATATAAAAACTTCTATTTAAATTATAAAAATATTTTCTAAATAATAATTATTAAAACACAGAAAAATATCTAAAAAGGTTTCAATTGTGTAAACCAAAAAAAGTTACCAATAATGCTAAACATTTACAAAATGGCTTCATAATTCACATTTTATATGTTCCTTAAAAACATATCCACATTTTGTATAGTGTAGAAAAAGATTTTATAACATATGTGGTTTCATAACTGAGAAAAATAGATAATGTATGAAAAATAACAACTGGTTTAGTTATAATAAAAAACATTTTGTAAAGCAGACAATTAATAATAAAGTCAGTGTTTATTGGCAAGTAGTGAAAGGAAGTCAACGTTACTGTGCTATAAATAACAATTATTAAGGAACAGTTAGTAAACAAAAAATAGTGGACAAAGTAGAGAGTGCAGAAGGCTGTGTTGGGAAAAGACTATTTGACTCACTCTTGTATATTATTGTGTAAACTTAGCATAATGTATATATAACAAATAGTCAATTTTAGAACTCTGACTTCTGTTTTAGTATTCTCATCAGTATCAAGTCCCATCCTACCCATGGTGGAGAGACAGGCATACATTCTTCCTGCTGGGATAGAGGCTATGAAGGAAACAATTACAGAGAAGGGAATTACCAGTAAACACATTTTGGGTAAGAAAAAAAACAATTTACCTTATTTGAGGAATCTTAATTAATTGGATTTAGAAGAAAGTGCATTGAGGTCTTCCAATGTCAATCTTATGTCATCTTATATACTTCTTTAAACTAACTTTACATAAATCTGTAAGAAATACCAAAAATATTTAGTTAATTTCGCATATAGTTTCATCTTATTTGATATGATTAAATAATCTTTTAAATTCCATTGAACATGTCAATTTTTATTTTGTCAATAATTCATGATAACGTTCAAGGTGTTTAAAATGTGTGAACCTGCCTAGGAAATATCAAAATAATGAATATTAAAACTTTTTAAATCTATAAAATAGAACTTAGTAAATAGTTCCAGTGAAAACTGTAAATTTGTATTGAAATGATAAGTTTTGAAATATACTAGCAAAACTAAAGACAAATTTATAACTTATTTCTTTTAATTTTTAAAACACTGAGTAAAAAAATTTTGTTTGTAATAACTTATTAGTCCAAAGAAACGTCTACCCTAACTAACAGTTTTTAAAGAAGATTTTTTCATGAAAGCTTAAAATACATAGTGTATCTCCATTTATTTTTCACTATGTTCTTTGCACGAATGTCGACAGATTAGACTCATAGCAAAACGGGTTGATTTGAGAATTTTGGGAGATTTTTTAAGAACCAAAAAAAATTTATTGCAATTGTGTAACTAAGTATAGCAAATAAATATTATACATCTTTGTGTTTTAATGAACTGGGGTAGAAATAACTCTCCCAATAAATCTAACTAGCAATCAATTTTGTTTTGGAATTTTGGCCTGTAGCAACATCCTGTCGATGAGTCAGACGGTTTGACTCCGTGATGGAAACCCTCCACTTTACTCTATTGCATGCCGGCACCACTCTTCAAGCAAGCCTGTAAATGTTCGCCGAATCGAAAGAAGAAGAACAACAATATCTTTGAACTTATTTTTTTTTTAATGTTTATATAATATGTTGTTGATTGCCATACGATAATGCTGGGCAAAAGATCTGCGCACAATAAAAATCCAACCAAGTCACTTCTTTTCATATTTCTTATTTTTCCACTTATATCATGACTTTAAAGTGAAAATTCACAAGAAAATTACTCCTATTGTGTAAAACACTTATCAAATGTAACATTTATCATAACTGTAGTGTAGAATTTTATTTTGTATTACTTTTTTAACTAAAAAATTTGGAATAGTTTATTAAAAATGTCTTATACAGTACTTAAGTTCCAAATATCCAATTCAAGAAATTTATAATTGCAGTCAAATTGTGAGTTCTTCAAATTTTCCTCAAACCCTCTGGTCTTTAGTGGGGGGACTTTGCAATAATTGTTTGAGTATAATCACTATTATTCTTATATATAACTCTAACCCTGAAACAAACATGATGTAAATTTTGTTAATCTTTAAAAATACACCTACTTTATTTGATGTCTGACTTTTCACTTAAGTGGTTTTTATTTTCTAAAATTATTATTTATTCTGCTGTTCTATAAATGACCCATGTATAAAATAGTTCTTCATATTTTAGTCGCCCTCAACACTGGAGGTGTGCTGGAGATTCCTTGGATGTTCTTAGACCCTAGAAGACCCTTGGCATCTTCTCCTGAACTTAGAGAGGAAGGAGTTATCCCTTACATGCCTGAGTTACCTGTCCCTGCAGAAGCTATCATAAACTACAACCAGACAATGCTACGAGTACAAGGGATTCATACTTCGCCGAGTGGATTGGAATCTACATGTTTAGTGTTTGTTTATGGATTGGGTAAGTTCTTATTGAAATAATAGTGTTGTGTGATGAACTTTGCTAAGTTTTTTTTTTTTTTGCTATTTCAATTATGTATAATTGTACTATTTTATTAAAGTTTCAGTTCAGTTTTTTATTTTTTTTTTATTAGAAAATTCTGTTCTTTTTTGTTATCCTCTTGCTACTTATTTCAGCTCGTTTCAGTTGTCCTACTACCAAATACAGTTTAGGTTAAATAAGGTTAATTTAGATTGAATTTACTCTAATTTTAACCATTAAAAAAGTATTGTTGGCCTTTTAAAACATATAAGAAATTGGCTGTTTTGATATTGAACCGTTCTCAGGGCAAAATTGTTTTAGTCATTGATTAAATTCTTCTTTGACATTTCAGTTTAGATCTTTCTCTTTTTCACTTAAACTGTATCGTATTTTTCCATTGACTATATTTTTGATTTACTGATTTTCTACTTGTTCTATCTGGTTTCAAGCCAAAATATCAGCGAAAAAGTGCATTTTAGGCTTGCACCAGTAAACTTTTTGAGATAGAAAAAGTACTTTAAAATAATGTGCATCTTGACCAACTTTGTTGTTTTAAGACCGTTAAATGTATGTATTTTGGACAATTTTTAAAATTCAATTGTTTTTGATACCGTATCTATCTTTTTTTAAATTTAAATCAATTGCAATGATAAGTATGTAAAATTGGAAAAGCTTTCCATTTTATGGGTTTTTGAAAACGGTAGCACACATAACAGTTTTTTCTAAAACATTATCAGTTTATTAATTTAATTAATTATTTAACTCTATCTTAATTAATTTGTCGAACTAATCCCCTCTGTATTATAATGTTTAGTTATAATACGACTACAGTTTGAGGGTAATGCAAAATCTGAGAGGTCTTTCTTTACTCCAGCTTGCCATAACACAAGTTGTTGAAGCAGTTTTTTTTAATGTTTTTAAACCGATTTTTAAGTTATAAAATTTGGTGATTTATTATTAAAATAAATAAAATTTTAGATTTAGATTTTTAATTAAAACTTTATTTATGATCATAAGCTTTATTTTACATTTAAGTGAGTCTAGTTTGTTCTGGTAAAATCTAAAACTTGAGTTTTAGGATTGAGGAATGCTGTTGGTGTATTTACTAATCCCTAAAGTGAACATGTACTGTTTCCTCTCATTTTTTAGGACTATATTCTGAGCAAATATTTCATATTATCAATACTAAAACATCTATTTGTACTTGTTCTGGGACAATATACTATTAAATATACTTAAATGGGACATATACTGATGCTTTCTTTGTCATCTGTGGTTGGTGAGGTAACGAAAAGGATATAGGGCAGGAAAAGGCTAAAATATATGCAATATAAATAATTTATGCTACTAAAATGTTGTAATAAAATAATTTCAAAATATGCAATGAGTCAAATAAAGGAAATTGAGAAAAATCAAGGTAAGTTAAGGGGTAATCAGGAAAGTTTTTTGTATGAACCTTGCCGTGATTTTATGGTGGACTTTCCTAAATAACATGTGGGAATGGAAAGATCATTTAGTAGACAAAGTCAAGGGGAAATTAAGAATTTTTTTGTAAGAACCCAGTCTTGGTTTGATGGTGGACTTTGCTAAATAACATGTTCGACTGAAAAGACAGTTGATCATTTAGTAGACAAAATAAAGGAAAGTAAAGGGGAAATTAAGAATTTTTTTGTAAGAACCCTGCCTTGGTTTAATGGTGGACTTTGCTAAATAACATGTTCGACTGAAAAGACAGTTGATCATTTAGTAGACAAAATCAAGGAAAGTCAGGGGGAAATTAAGAAAGTTTTTTGTAAGAAGCCTTCCTTAGTTTGCTAAAGTGTTTTGTAGGAACCCTGCCTTGGTATGATTTTGGACTTTGCTAAATAACATGTTGGAATTAAAAGACAGTTGGATCATTTTGTAGACAAAATCAAGGAAAGTCAGTGGGAAATTAGAAAGTTTTTTTGTAAGAAGCCTTCCTTAGTTTGCTTAACTGTTTTGTAGGAACCCTGCCTTGGTATGATTGTGGACTTTGCTAAATAACATGTTGGAATTAAAGGACATTTGATCATTTAGTAGACAAAATCAAGGAAAGTCAGTGGAAAATTAGAAAGTTTTTTGTAAGAACCCTTAGTTTGATGGTGGATATTGCTAAATAACATGTTGGACTGAAAGGACGGTTATTTAGTAGACAAAATCAAGGAAAGTCAGTGGGAAATTAGAAAAAAAATTTGTGGGAACTTTGTCTTGGTTTGATGGTGGACTTTGCTAAATAACATTTTGCTGAAGGATCATTTAGTAGACAAAATTATTTATTTTTTAAAGCTTAGTATATTTCATAGAATTTATATTTTCATGATTTTTTTAAATAAATCAGTAAAAATCACTGGTTTGTGTTTCAAAAATATTTTGAGGTATGAAACATGGTACTTACTAAATTCATTAACAATGAAAATAGAACTTGTAAATTATAAAAACAAATTAAATATTTTTATAAGATTTCCCATATACACAACAGTAAAGGGTACATTTCAAAGAAACTTTCTAGCTCAAACCATTTACCTAAAACACATTATGGATGGGTTGTGTTAATAGAAATAATTTGTCCATATTAATTTAGACTCTTGTAACCAGGTTTTAAGGCAAAGCTATACTTTAACATGGCAATCATGTTTCATGCATAACCAATGTTCACGACTTTGACTTATATTGATTGTTATTTCGTGATTATTGTTATATTTGATATTTTGGTACAATTGTGACAGGTTGTATAAATGTATAGATAAATAGACAAATAATATTCATCATGGAATAAAATTTACAGAGAATATACTATAAAGACAGGAAAGCAATTTTACCTGGAAGAATGAATTAGTCTGTTAGCAAATTTGGTCTGAGAGTCCAGACACACTGTTGGGTTCTCTTAAGTTTTGGGTTTAATAAATGTATAAACATAAATGATCGCCTACCTAATTTAACCTTGATTACTTAACGGAAAAATTCATGCTGCCGCCCACCTCTTTGGACCATCCTTCTTTGTCCATCTTTAGACAACACGTTCAAAAGCTAACTAGGGAACATAAGGACATGAACTCATGTAACCTCATTCGGGATCAATCACTAGTCACGGCGCTCATCACACAATTCTCGCTTATTTTAAAAACGCAACAAATTAACTTTTATATTGTGAAAATTCGTAAGCATAAATTATTTTAGTAAAGTAAAATTGATTGCATGAACCAAAATGAACTACGGTAGCAATTGTTATTATTTGTGCATGTTATCAAGTAGCGACAGGATAACGGGGAAAAACTGAAACTTGACCTCCATAGAACTTGTTCCTTGTATGACATTGTGGTAGAATCTATTTTAAATACAATAATTTTGTATAGTATTTAACGGTTATATAATTTATTTACAGATTTATTCTACACACGAGTTGCTCCTTCTAAAACATTTGATATGCTGAAGGAGGATTTCGATCATGTCCTAATCACTGTTGTCCTGTTAGCTTTGAGCATCTCTGCATATGTCACTAAAAGATTAGCCTCGAGGAAAGCGTTAAAACAAGCTTGGAAATAAGCAAAACATAGTGGAAGGACAACTGATGTGTTTTAATAACAGTTAAAGTGCAAAACTTTTCTTCTTTCATTTCCAAAATGTGTGTATATGTTATTATTAGGGAAACAGTATTTAGTTTGTATACTATTGGACATTTATTGTGCTACTTTGTATGTATTGTGTTGAAAGTACTTTATAACATTCAGAAATGTTATTGTAACATGCATTTTTTTGTACGTTCAAAGTTGTGTGAGGAAAGTTTTAATAGGTTTAAAATTTGCCCACAGTGAATAAACTTACTATTTCCATTGAAGTGAATTTTTAATTCAAGCCTTTTTAAAATAATGGATTTTGAGGTTGGAGGTTCTCATTTATACCATACTAGCTGTGCCTGGGTTCTGCTAGTGTTTGCTAGGACAATGCGAGGATTATTAGCGAATTCCATAGGAAAATTAAGCTATTGCAGTGGCCCTTAAGGTAAAACCCAAGGTCGGGAGTAGCAAATGAGCATCGATCATGGTCCCCAGCACATGTTTTGAGGTGTGATTAAAAATCATGTATATATGTGTTCGCACTCTAGCGGCCGCATTTTAAGTCCGATTTGGTTCAAATTTCGTACACATGTTGATTGTCTATGTCGCTCGGACGTGTTTGGTAGCCAAAAAAATCAAACAGACGGAAGAACGTTTTTTGACCAAAAGTAACTATTAAAGTACCCGGTTCAAAACCATGAGATGGATTTTACCGTGGGGTTGGCGTGCGAAGCACACATTGCATTGTGTATTGAATATGCTCCCAATACGGGGGTTGGCGTGCGAAGCATGCAATGCTTTGTGTGTTGAAGATACTCCCAATAAGCGGAATGGCGTACGAAGCATTTTGCAGCTATTCAGCACCGTCGTGAATAGACCTGTTTCCTAAATTGTTGGTTGAAACCCTAAAACATAGGCCTATAAACTTAATTTTGGAAATTTGTTTAACTCACGTCAGCGGTTCAGCTGCGTGGTCGAATTATTATTTCCGAAATGGTAACCAAATAGGTTACAGTAACTTGTTTTACATTTTTTTCGAAAACCCAACCATTAACCACTGATCAAAAATTGGTAAAATGTTTATTTTAAATTACTGTTGCTTATTATTAGTTGAATTTAAGAAGTTTTATTATTAATTGTTTAAAATCTTATAAAAATAGCTGTGTACTAACTTTACTACGGACAAAATATACGTTGCTGTAAAATTTTAAGAATAATAATTATAAAATAAGATCTTTTATATATATTATTATTATAACATGTGATCCTCTGTAGCGATGTAGACAATTTTTCAATTCTCACATCTAAGAACATTTAACTATGTAATTTTTTTAACTATATTATTATATTTTTTTATATAATTTACTTGACATTTTAAAATAGAACATCAGATTCAGTATGCTAATTAATTCAGTATGTAGTAGTAATCAATTTTGCATTTGCATTTATGCTCTAACACTATAGCAATAAATGGTAAATCTGACATACTACTAATGTAAAATAGATCTGTATAATATAAGCAGCTTTGTAATGACAGACTGACATATAATCAACGTAAAGCAATAACTTAAGATAAAAATGAAAAAATTTAAATTTATGGTGTCATAGGCGCACACTAAGAAATGGTTTTGCAAAAATCTTGAATTTAAAGCGTAAAAATAGAGAAAATTCGTGGCTTCACGCCCAGCCCTATAACATAATATTATTATGAACAAAATAATAATACAAAATAGCAACACATCTTTGTTGAATCCATTTACATTAATTCCATAGCAACCAACTTAGCAAATTTAGAATCAGTTTTTATTATTATTCACAACCAGCTAGTTTTTATTTTAGATTAACAAAATAAAAGCAAACACAAACAAAAACAGTTATTGTAATGGGTTCAAAAATAAAAACATCTTTTTCTAAATATAATTATATGTTTTAAGGTTATTACAGTATTTTTATAAAGATGTGTGTGCTTATGTAGACAATATTTCCTGCACAAATTAAAAATGATATCGACTTTGTTGATATCAATTGGAGTGTATTAACATCAATATGATCTCAACGAAATTTCATCAAATACTGTGCTTCTTTTTTTTAAACACCCATTTATATCCACTTCATTGGGATTCCAATTGAAACGCAAATATAAACAAAAAGAAATTTTATCAAATTCAATCCAACTTTTTTTTTAAATTACTATTTTTATCTGTGAATTATGATGGGCAAAAACTAAAAACGATGAAACAGCTGAGATTGCAATACATTTTATATACAGGTAGGTTGTAAGTATTACTTTTGTAAATATTCAATTCATTTGATGAAAAGGTAAACATTGTTTTTAAATATGAAAAATAAGGATTTAAAAAAATTTAACAGGCCATTGTAAGGTTTTTAATCAATATTTTTATTACTACGTTTCTGCAAGAACTAAAACATAAAAGTTGTTAAATTACGAGTTTCAAACTATAAATATCTACACAAACTTTTGCTTGTCAGATTATTCGTTTAGCAAAATAAGCAAACACCAGATAAAATTTTGTTTCTCGATATATAACCTAAAAAACTCATATTTAGTAAATTATTATAAGTAGTACTATAAAACCAAATGTATACAATAAATAACAGTTATAACAACTGATTAGGTTTAATAGCATAATACAAAATAATTTTAGATTAGGCCCAGCATTGACCAATATAAATGATTTGGGTGAGTATTACACTCAAATATTTTATAAAAAATCTTTAAATGTTTGTTCTTTGAGAAAAATATTTGATTGTGTAATGAATCATTGTTTATAAAAGATTTCTAATTAATTTTAAACAAGTTAAGAGGTTACCTCTTAAAAGATCTTCGACGTAGGTCTATGATAGTGTAATGGAGGCCTAAAATGGTATTTTAAACTTCAGTTTCACCTAAATGTTTGGTAAGGCAACATTACAAATTTAATTACAATTTTGATACAATTATAACTTTTACAGATATATAGTAAGATTTTTCTAACAGAATTTTGTATAAATCACTATCCCGTCTTTAATTGTATTCTATCAGAATGCCAGTTCATCCTAACATACATAATTTAAATAAATTTTTATTGTGTTTTTTTGTAAAGATGTTTACGTGACAGAAACTATTGCTGGTTACAGAAATAATTAACTACTAAAACGAAAAAAAAACCTTCAAAAGAAAATGGAAATTAAATAAATACCTTGCTAAAACAGTCTGCTAGTAACGTAAC
>JAGFPH010000201.1:838059-875943 GCA_018207615.1 Philaenus spumarius
GGAAATTAAATAAATACCTTGCTAAAACAGTCTGCTAGTAACGTAACCGCAACGCAACAACATATTACCAAATTAAAAGTTTCAGTAATTTCGTCTGCAACGTTACATCAAATAACACGTGAGAGCTAAAGCAAGCTGTGCTTGCGCGGCACGTCTTGTCACTTCTGTGACGTCACATAGGAGGAGAGTGAGAGGAAGGTTGGGACACTTGCCAACATCAAACGAGTGGGCCTTGTATTCTATAGCCCTGGCATAAATGCACCAATTTAATTCAATGTATTTAGAGCGAACAAGCGACAATCTCGGAATCCGCGTTTTAAATATCTGTAGCCGGTATCTAGGGACTAGGGACGCAGCTTTTCTCCGGCGACACAAATGTTGGCACGTTGTTCATAAATGCTCCTATTTCATTCAATAGAACTAGGAAGGTAACAAAATGATGTAAAGTAATCATAAAAACAACATCACGGTACATCCGGAAAAGACGCACACTGGTGTAGGCGGAAACGGGCTAGCAAACATGGAGACAACGCACCGACATTCCCTCATTCCGTCTGCTTCCACTCCACTTGTCATTCAGCAGTTCAGTCTGATTCTAAAACATAACATTACATTGTAGTCGCGTTTACAGTATTATCCTAATATAATCGGTGTGGACTAAAGTTACTGCTTGTGCTTACCATTCTTGTGCGTAATTAAATAGTGGGAAATTTTCAAATACCATATGAAGCGAATAAAAGAAGAAGACATTAAAAACAAGCACGAATCCAAGGCCGCGACCACCCCCCAAACTCCAATACTTAAAACAACAAGGTCATCTTGCCACTGCTTATTGCAGTGAAAAAGGCGAATTTATCCTCCATAATAATAACTGGAAATTAAAGTAGGATTATGTAAGCAACAATTTTTATATACAGTAATACAAGGAGGTTAAATTTTGTTTTATAAAAAAATCGAGTATTTTATGTAAGTTTTTAGTCAAGGTTTAATTTGAAAGAACTCCTTTTCAATTTGTATGGTCGAACATTTAGTTTAATGGTTGTAGCACAAAATAAACATGTTCAAAAATATGTCATATTATTTATATAACCTAGTTTACTAGTAAAATATAATTAATTAGATTTACATTTTTTTAAACCAGTATGGTAAAACTGCACTTCAAAAAAGTAATTTTATAAGTCTTGAAACTATGTAAAATGGCCAGTTTAAAGGTTGTAAGTCTCTAAAATTTCCTGTACCCCGCTTTCCCTTGGGTGTTCCATACACCCAGACCCCCGGTATCCCCCCCCCCAAAAATTTGTTCCTGGATCAGTGCCTGCAATAAAAAAAACACTACTCTCGTTTTCCGTTTATGTCACATCAGAAATGCATAAAACCAATGATTTGAGAAGTAATATTTTCTACATTCCCGGACCTCCCTTTCAACTGACCCCTGAACTGGACCCTGAATGTGTCCTCCTCCAATAAAAAACTTCTGATGACGCCCATGGTTTTTTTCGCAGTGAAGTTTACAACCCGGATGCCGGGCTCGTAACAAAAGCTGCCCCACAGTAAAATAACCTTGTGGGTTTGAACCAAGGACTTTTATGATGATATTTTAAGTTTTGATATTTTGTGGAAACCAGATGGGCTATAAGGTCGTGGAAAAAACGTAATGTGCAGACTAATCCCCTATATTTATTTTTTTACACTAACCCTCAATCCCTCATGTTATGTTTTATATTTATGTATGTACACATTTATTCGAGTATTAATTTAAACTTATTTTGCCTGTAAACCCCATTAATCCAGTAAAAATACACCAAAATAGTCCAAAAGATAGTAACCTGGTGCAAGTTAACCGATTTTTTTTTTTTTTTTTTATTTGTTCATCTTGGGACGTAGATCAAAGTTAAAAAAAATTTTTGTGCTCTTGGTTTTTTTTTTTTTTTTAATGTACCGGAAAAATCCAAAATGTTAAAAAAATCTAATTCTAATACCTCAACTTTTAAAACGAATTTTTGGATGAAACTGGTAATTTGGGGGTTTTGGGAGGCATTGATCACGAATATATATAAAATATGAAAATTCAACATAGCGGATACAAAATGGCTGCCATTTTCTTTAAAAATTCTACTATTTTTGAGGTTTTAAAAAATATTTCTTATGTAAATTTATTTTTATTTAATCTTTAGTTGCTAATCACGAATATGAGATCAACATTAAAAAAAACAAACAAGCTTGCCCAAAAGGGCCACCATAAAAGTAACAAATCATATGATTGTTAGTGATTTCTACGTGTATTCCAGTAAATATTTACAAAAATAGCGCGCCACTAAATTCTGTGGCTCTACGGTGTTTCTACCCGTCAGAACCTGGGACACAGGACATGTACAAGATTCAGCAAGGACATTCATTTGAATTTTGAATAATGACCATCAGACGAGACACTAGTAGCTTGCCACCATGTAAAGTTTATATCAAAGCCCACTAAAAAATACCGTTGAGGGACGGGCTTGTGTACACCGAGACCTTGAACGCTCCAATCGCCGTAGTGCGACATTGTCACGTTCTTCCCACGCTTCTAACTGACTGCGGTTGACTCATCGCATTTATAATTCTTTAAACTGTGCGATCAAGCCTCGAGCGGTAAATACCAGGAGTGTTCGAGGCTAGTAGATATGGAAACGCTGTGCGCCCATCCTATTGGCCGTCTCGCAACGGTATTCTTTAGTGGGCTTTGATATAGTACATTTTTACCTGTGCAAGTTTATGTACTTTGCGTTTAAAAAAATGTTCAAGTCTTTTAGTAATTATTTCAAATATCATTTATATTTTTACAAATTAAAAGCAATAATTTGTATTCATGTAAAAAATTTCAGTAGAAAATTTTGACATCAAGTCATTTATTGAAATAATTCTCAATCGACCTTGTTTACGTAACAAGTGATGCATATTTGAATAAAACTTTGGAAAAAAATGCTGGAATGAAGACTTTTGTTCCATGTACTGTTTATGTATATTTTAAATTGCACACAAATTGATTAATTAGTTTTACAGAAAATTGGTTCTTATCGAATACAATTTCGTTAAGACTAGCATATAACCTATAAGCAGTCTCGATGAACTTGTCTTCGATAAAAATCAATTTTCTCTATACATAATCATCCAATTTGTATGAAATTTAAAATATACATAAACAAAATGTATAAATATAATATACAAAAATTATACATGTACGATTATTTTAAACTAAATAGGCCAGCAACTTTATGGCCTATTTAGTTTATGCTTTTATTGTTTTTGTTTCTTTTAATAAAAATAACATCCGATTCGTTTGAAATTTCTAACATGTATAAATAATATATACAGTATATAAATATAATAAAAACAAATTAAAACTCTACGACAATACTTAAGCACATAGACCATCAATTTTATAATTCTAGGCCTCTTTTTTGATGGTCAAACATTTTAAAACATGTAAACTTGAAATTCGGTCTAAAATAATTTTGTTTAAAATCTTTTCAGTGAGTTTGAAAATGATTAATGAAATTATAACGATAAACAGATAACACTTTTGTTATTTTGTTGGCAAACATAATGTACATTAACAACTCAGTTTATGTGAATTTTCAAGGTAGGCCTACTGGCTTGGAATTCCTTTCTCAAAGTAAGAAATACTTATACTGGGCTGCCCTAGTTGAACGATTTTCAATATAAATACTTTAAACTTGGTATAGAAAATAAAATTATGTTTGTAACTGATAAGTACCGGTAAGTAGAGTTTGAATACGATACCTTGTAAATTGATGAATCCTGGGCTGTTTGAAATATGAATGTAAGTGTTCTTCACAGAAAGTGACCGTTTCTGTCTATACGTTTAACAGATCTAACTTGGCCAATTTGTAATATACCAAATTAAAACTTGGTATAGCAAGTGAAGAGCGTATTTTTAACTTACATACCAAGTCTCAAGTTGGTATCTTAAAAATTGGATGAGCTAGATCCATCAGACTTATCAAAAATCCACCAGAAACTTGTTAACTTGTGTTTTTAAAAGTAAATAAGAAAAAAGTTTATACGCCTTGATCTTGTTTGAATCTATATGTTTAACTTGTAAAAAATGTTTTAGGCTGATATTTTGAAAATTTCTAAACTGGAGCCATTTCCCTTTATAGGTCAGTGGTTAATTAACTAACCACCTCAAAAGTGCTCTGGGGGGGCATCACATAAAACAGTGATTTTTCCTTAACGATTGGTGGTCAGTAAACTAACCACTTAATATAAAGTTCAAAATAGCTTGCACGATTGAACAAAACTGAACCTTATTCATTCTGAAATCACTTTAGACCAATGAGAAGCCTGGGAATTTTTATTTCCATTATGGCCTGCACGTGATTGCTCCAGGCTCCAAACCAAGAAAAAGGTGGTCAGTTAAGTGATAGTTGCCCACATGAGGACTGGTAGAGTCAGTTTTTCATCTGTAGATGTCAAAAGTGGTTATAATCTCAAGAAAGGTAAGTTAAAAGACTATTTTAATATTTCTTGAATAAAATAGTAAGAGTTTGTGATTAGATTTTATGTAGAGAAGTAATATACTGCTTTTATCAGTGGCGGCTTGCCCATAAGGGCTCTCGGACGCCGCCCCTCCAAAAGATTTGAAAAAGAAAAAATAAATAAATACCCATTCAATTATAATTATACATCTAATTAACCAAAGTGTTTTTTTCAATCACATACATCGAAAATGTAGGAAAAAACACGCAGAAATAGCGCGAGAAGTTTGTATTTGTAGCCGTGGGTCGCTGGCCAGAACGTCCCAATCCATTACCATGCAGTTATATGAAGAGTGGTAGTGGTGGGGGCTGCTGGTGCTATGACGCGTCTAAAGCTTGTGCCTTATGGAAGGCTTGGGACGGCGTCCGAGCATGCGTAGAGCGACGAATTTAGTGAGTCGGAAAGAAGGATGGACTTCTGCTACAAGCAATATAACTAAAGGTGTGTAAGTAGAGTATTTCAGATTTACTTATGATAAGTATTTCAGAAACATATGGCATCACAAATTTAATACCTAGATTACCTTAAAAACTCAATAAAATACAGAAAATGTGCAAACACCCCAGTGGTGTGTGCCCCCCCCAGCATTTTACTCACGAGCCGCCACTGGCTTTTATTTTATTACAAGAAAAATATTTTTGTAATTTATCACTAAGTTATCTTAAAACTAGCATGTTTTGAAAAAATATAAATACTTTTTTTTTAGGGATGCTATATATTGAAACATCATTAGTAACTATTACTAATTAATTCTAAATAAGTTAGGAGCGCTAAATAAAGTGTTTCAGAAAAGATGTTATTGGCGATCATAAATAAATAAATAAATGTTATTTTATGAATAGCATCATAAAATGATATTGTAGCTATTATTCTATTATACTTGGGGATGAACTTTTGACTATTTTGCAGAATGGATGGTGAGCGCCAAATTACCGGCAGTGAAATTCATCGCTACCTTTTGGACATCAAAGACAGCATATGGCGGAAGATTCTGCGGATGGAGGAGACGTGATGTAGAAAACTATAACATAGTTCTCCTGTCATTTCTGATAGACGACTTAGATCAACAATGAATCTTGGATAGAAAATTTACCTTCAACCTCAAATTCTGGTCCAGGACACACAGGAACGTATCAAAGTAGTTTGGATTATATTTTCAATAGTAATGATAGCCAAGATTTTCTACCTATGCGCACACCAGAGAAAATTTTGAATTTGAAGAGTTAGTGAGCGAGTTAGAAGATTCATGTGCAGATTCTAATGAATACTGAAATGCTGTTTATGAATTTATCTACGACCATTGCAATAAACACCAATAACGCTATTACAAGTAACATCAGAAAGAGGTACATTACAAGCCAAAAGCCAACCCAATTAGGTAATGATATCATTACCTAACAGGAGTCACTTTACATAATAGGCTCTAGACCAATGAGAGCTCGTCATTTGACGGAAGTAGAGTTGTAATAAAAATAACGCTATTCGTACATCAGCTGATTGTACCCATACGTTCCGGATGTTAGTGTGTTATTGTAACTAACCTCAAACGTGAGTTGACGCATTCCGCAAACATGAGTGATAGTGATGAATTTTGTTTAACTCCAGAGGAAATTAATACAAAAGCAAATTCGGTTCTTAACAATTTGTTGCCAGAAAAATCTAAATTTCGTTATGAAAAGGTTTATAACCAATTTATGGAGTGGAAAACTAGAAATGGTGTTAGTTCGTTTTCCGAGAATGTTTTCATTGCGTATTTTGAGGAATTGGCCCAAGATAAGAAACCTAGTTCGCTTTGGTCTATTTATTCAATGATTAAATCTACAATCAACATCAAACATCAAATAGCCTGTATATTTTTGGTCGTAGATAAAGTAGTGTACGCAACGATTGTATTCAGCCTTTAAGCCACTCGTGAGATATTTAGAACACTCGCTTCGCTCGTGTTCCAACTTACATCTCACTCGTGGCTTAAAGGCCTTCATAATACAATCGTTGCGTAAACTACTATTTTATTTAATCCTAAATAAGTGGTCAATGTATTATACCTTACAATATTAATGTATTATTTTGTTTAACTGTTTCTTACTGGTACCATTGTTGAAATTGGAACCAGGCTTATAGATTTTTTAACTAACGTTTACCTAAGGCTGTACCATAGAAGCTATGTTTTTTTGTAACAAAGAGTGACTAAAATAATATTTATACAACAGATTTTTTCCTGGTAAAATAACGAATTTACCAATAAATATGTGGCTTACAAATGTATAAAAAGGTTATTATTTTCAACATTTATTTGAGAGTTTTTCTAATCCAAATATTTTAAATAACTTGTTTAATAATAATATTGTTACTGTCCATCTTCTTTGCCCTATTTTTTAAATATTGTACTGAGTTTTACTTCAATAAACACACAACACAAAGTTTATATTTTTTGTTTATAGTAAAGTTAATAGTTTATAATATTTAGCAAGTACTACATATTATCTTATTACATGTTTAGAAATTAAATCGTTTACATTAAGAGTATATAGCATTTAACTTAATGTTTTCCCCCCTGTTTTAAGAGATAAAATTAATTGAACACTCCACTTGTTTCTAAAGATAAAGTTAATAATTTTGTTCAGTCTTTTTTGGCAAAAAAATTTATGCTGTGCTAACTAAAAAACATTTATTTATATTATTGAAAAAATAAATTTGATATTTACTTTTGACTACATGACTTTTTATTTAATCCCAAAAAAAAGTGGTAAATATACTAACCACTGCCCAACACAATAATAGTTTGACCAAAATGGTCAGTGGTCAGTTTATTGATGGTCTGATTATGATAAAAAATTCTATAACAGCAGTTTTCACATCTAGGTACTATGATGAGTTAGTTTTTATGATTACAATTGTGTCTCGAAAAAAAATGAGTTGCCCACCCAGAGCACTTTTGGGGTGGTTAGTTAATTGACCACCGACTGTTAATGCAAAAACACTCAAATCACCTCTGCCCTATAAAGGGCTAAAATGAGTTTTTGGGTTTAGTTCTCCTAAAATCACGAAGCCCGTTGATAAGTCAAGTGGCTCTGGATTAGGTCATTTTCAAGATAACAAGCTGAGACTCAGCATATAAGTTAAATAAATATATTTTAACTTCTATGTCAAGTTTGAATTTGATATATTAAAATTCAGCCCATTTAGACACGCTACACACATGAATGAGATTTCCACTTTCTGTGATTTCTGCCGTATTATTTTTTTTTAGCAATATTTCTAATTTTAGTGAATACAAATAATTTCTTTTACTAAAAATACATTGTAGTTATTCTTTTTAACATAATTTATTTTTAAAAATGTTTTCAGAATTTTTTTTTAATGCTCGTTGAAATAGGCACGTTCTTATTGAATAGTGGGGCGGAGAACACAAAAAAAATTTGTTTACTTTTTTCTACTCGTTGAGACGAACAAATTTTAAAAAATGTCAAAATCGGTTAACCTGCACCGGGTTCCCACCCAAATGTCTTTTTTTTAATATAATATTTATTTTCTGGTTCAATGTATTACATTATGCACAGAAATTTTGAAAAACTTGTGATTTTTTTATTTTTGATGAGCACAAGGATAAACCCCAAACCGGGCAGCCATAAATCATCAATGGTCGTAATATAGATTTATAAATCAGCACTGTCGAAGATGCACTTAATGATGATTTCCTATTTATAACAGGGTAGAGTTGGGCAAGTCTTTTATATGCTTGATTGAGTTTAACATTTAAATGAGCAGTCCAATTTAATTTTTTGTTAAGATGTACTCCTAAATATTTAATACAACTATTTAACGGATTAGAGTTTAATGAAGTATTGCTTATCTGTAATTTTGGAGGATCAACGTACTTTCTCAGAGAAAAAATTTTGATCTCGCATTTATTTTCATTTAATTTAATTTTCCATTTAGTGAACCAGGCCAAAAGTGTGTCAATACATGACTGGAGAAGGGTTGAAGTTGTTTGTATACAGTGATCTTAAACAATTATTGCTGTGTCATCAGCGTATAAAGCTAAGGTAGAGTCCTGGAGGATCGGAATATCTAACATGTATATTAAAAAGTAGAGGAGCCAAAACCCAAATGTCAATTTTTACTGTACAGTACTACAAAAGTATTTAATTGTTTTTTAACCATTGGAAACTAGGTACCTATATTTATCGATGGTTTCGTAACAGACAATCAATAACTAACCTTATAGCTTTCACAATCGATAGTTTTCTGCCCCTAACTAAGAACTTAGTTTGTTTTTTACTATGGACCTTAAAGTCTATAATCAAAGGTTTAAAGTTTGTAACCTAAAAGACATTATATAAATTATTGTGACTAATATTACGTAGGGACCTTTCTTATTAAAGACTACTCGCTTTGCTCTAATTATGTCGTGAGAGGATCATATACTTGCTACAATAACTCAAACCCCATCAAGAATATTTTAACATTTCTTTACTTGCAGTAACAAATAAATAGACTATTTATCTATTTATTATTTATAAATAGACCTCTACCAATATGTCCAGAAACAATAAGCTTTAATGTTTATACATCTGCCTAACTCTACGGGCAAAACTGAGTTCAAATAATATACTTACTTCCCAAATATTGATATCACTCAAACAAATAATTACTTCAATTTATTATAAAGCAAACAAAACTGATTCTACTTAGCTTAATGCTAAAACAATTTCGCCAGATATTCACAAGAAATGTTCCCTCACCCTATTGTGTTCTCGTGGCATCTTACGGTCAGCCCGTGTCACCCCGACATACACCTACACTTGTTCCACTCAGAAAGCCCTGTCTCGAATTTATTCCCCTCTATTTAACATCTCTGTCCCCCCTCAGTTTTACTCGTCTAGCTCGGTCGTTGGCTTACTACAAAATGCAACTATGCGATTTTACTTCATCGCATGTTGCACCGTAGGCTACCAATAAAATTCTACTTCTAATATAATTAAAATATAAATAATTCGACCACGCACCTGAACCGATGAGCAAATTTCCAAAATTAAGTTTATAGGCCTATGTTTTATGGCTTCAACCAACAATTTGGGAAATAGGTCTACTCTCGACGGTGCTGAATAGCTGCCTTTTTGTAAGAAATATATTAGTAGAATTTGTTTACGCCTAAGCCTCTAGCTTCGACTCACGCTCTCTTTCGCAGTTAAAAAACTCGCTTTGCGAGTTTGCACCTCAATCTTGTGGTCTTGGGTTATGAGCTTCGCTTCGCTTGTAGCGAAAAAACTCGCCCGGATGAGAAGATACCCCCAAGGTAAAATCCACCACGTAGCTTGCAACTGGGTTATTTTATGGTATTTTACGTTTTGATCGATTTTGGGGGAACTAAGCGAACTATAAGGTCGCATTAAAAAACAAAATGTGCAGAATAACTTCCTACATTTTTTATATTTTTAGTAAAAACTCTAAAAAAATTCATTCTTGTAGGAAATATCTCAAAAAATAGTTACTTTCGGTCAAAAACATACTTCCGGTGTTGGATTTTTTTGGCTAACGAACTCATCCGAGCGATGTAGACAACCAACATGTATACCAAATTTGAACCAAATCGGACTTAAAATGCGGCCGCTAGAGTGCGAACACATATATACATACATATATATATATGATTTTTAATGACACCCCAAAACGTGATCTAGGGACCATGATCGATGCTCATTTGCTACTCCCGACCTTAGGTCTTACCATAAGGGTCACTGCAATAGCTCATTTTTCCTATGGAAATTCGCTAATTAATAATCTCCCTCAACTTCAACACTAACTTCTTGTGGTAACCGGAACAGGAAAGTTCTATTTTGGAAATTAGTATTACTTTTTCACTATACTATAGTATAGAAAAAGTATAGTGATCGCAAAAAAAAATCGATGTTGAGATTTTTGTATGTATCCGTTTTGGGAGTTGGGACCCCTGAGTCCAAAAAAGTGGTTTGTACAAAATGTCTGTCTGTATGTATACAAAGCTAGAGCGAAAACTATTCGATCGATTTCAAACAAATTTGCACCAGACATGTCAAGTAGGCCTGTATAGGTGCACGAAAAACAGTTTTAAAAACAACCCCCTTTTTGGCAAAAAAACCCCAAAAAATCTATTATTATTTTTTTATAAAAAAACGGCTTTAACGATTTTGATAAAATTTGGCTTATTTGTAGCCTCTATTGTACCCTACCATATGCAAGAAACCGCACCTTTATAAAAATTCTCTTTTAGCTAATAATAATAATAATAACTGATTTTTGGGGTTTTTTTGGCCATAAAGGTGCTTGTTTTTCAAAATATTTTTACATCGTGCATTTATACAGGCCGAATTAACGTGTTTGGTGCAAATTTGTTCGAAATCGATCGAATAGTTTTCTCTCTAGATAATATAATAATAAATTTATTAGTTAATCTTCTACTTTAATCAAAAATCACCTCTCCTACCCCACCCTACAAGTCACAGTGAATCTGTTTAATATTAATAATTTAAATATGTTTGTGAGAAAGTATGTGCCAGTTCCTGGTACCGTTTATTTTTTTATTTTTTACAATTTAACAGTTTGTTTACTTTTAGGCGTAGTTGTTTATTTTATTTGTGGAAGGTTAAGATTAGCCAGGTTAGGTTTTGGTTGAAAGTTATCGAGGCAAGTTAAAATTATTTGTTCTTTTAAATAAATTTACAACTTTTTGATTTTGAAAGCTAAAAGTCGAAATTGTGATGACACCAGATTGTCAAGAAATGAATAGATCCAAATTATCTTCAACTTTAACCGACAAAAAAGGTTTGGTAATTTCACAGTTTGCTTATGATCCATCTTTAACCAATTTGAAGGATTTATTAACATGCTTGAAAGACGTACGGAAAAAACTTAACGACGTATTGACTGATAGGGTAAACAGTGAAACTGATGGTGAAGCAGGAGGTAAATTATAACATTTTGAATACGTCCTAAATAGGTTTATATAATTCTGCTTTTATGTTTGAGGTTATTTTAGTGGCGTAAATTTACTATACGATCCTCGGCTGATATTTTTTGCAGACGATGACCTTGTTTTACATTCTACTGTTAAATGTGGAATACAGGTTAACATGCCGTGACTAAAGACTATAAGTTAGAACTTCAGGCATATTTTGTATTCTTGCATTTCTTTTGTTGTAGGGTCTTATAGTAAATTCACGCCCATTGAAAATATACATCCAACTATTTCCCGAGTTAAATAAGTTGTGAAGTGTTGAGTTTAACGTGTTTTTTTTCTGCTTATAATTAATTATATTAAATTCAGTGGCGTAACTAATATTTTTGCGCCCCAAGGCAGAAACTACAATACGCCCCCCCCCCCCCCCCCCCCTGTCTTAAATGTTTACTACCCGTGAGAAAATAAGTTATGAAAATTACAAATTTAAAGAGTGTATTGGTTTGAAATAAAAATTGACTAAGAAAACAATTTTGATTTAAAAAAACTGTTTAATTAATATAAAATCAATACTATTTTATTACAATAAAAGATGACAAGTTCGATCATTTTGGCCATCTAAATCTGAGTCCAGCCTCGTCACCTTTTAACTTACAAAAATGTTTTTACTAATTGGTCCAAATTTAATCTGCAATCTTTTTCATGTTCAATGCTCAAGATACTAAGACCAGAAAGTCTAGTCTGAGACATCGAGTTTCTTAAATAGTTTTTTATCAGTTTAAGTTTTGAAAAAGACCTTTCACTTGTGGCCACAGTTACAGGTAAAGTTAAAAACATTAGAAAAGCTGTACACACAGGGACACTGCAAGCAATAAATTTATTTTCAATTAGCAAATAATGTGCTAAATCCTTAATGTTGCTTATGTTTTTGTTTTGAATATCTTCCTTAATTAGATTTCGGAAGCAAACTATTTTGTTCACTAAAGAGCGGCTAACATCAGTTTCATATTTATCACAACATCGTGTTGCTGCAGCAGCAAGTTCTTGGTCAGAAAACTGAATAAGCTTAAAAAGTTAAAAAAGTTCCTGCAAGAGTAAACATGCTATGAAATCTTTGACTGATTTGTACAATTATAATGTCAAGAGATTTGAAAAATACATTGACTTGAAAACTGTGCAAGGGGTCTTTGAACTGAAAGTGAGAAGAGAGTTCATCAAAAAAGGTTTTTACTCTTCTTTGGCGTTGAGCTTGTAGAGAAGTTTCAATGTTCCATGTTGCTGCTAGCGCCTGAGCTTTGTGCACAATTTCAGCAAACTCTCCTCTCATTGCACTTATACCGTCCAAGCTTTTTTTGAGAAGGCCACTTGCATCATCCAAACTAATGTTGAGTCTTTGAAGAGATTTTGATGTTATCTGAATCTTCTCAAAAATTTTGTTTTGGAAAACAAGCATCAATACAAAGTTAAATGATGACATATTCTTTCTAAGTCCAGTTGCTTCGACTATTTCATTTCTTTTAGAAGACGTCAGAATAATTTTTGTCAAACATTTCATCACTATAGCGAAATTCACGTTTAGTGATAACAAGGCATCATATCTCGACGACCATCTTGTAGGACATAGTTTTTTCGAAGTTGTGCGTACAATGCAGTCATCATTTTGTTCTGTTCTAAATATTTGCAACCGAGGTAGACTTTGCGTAAAGAACACGTACACTTTGTTCACTACATCATAAAATACTGAAAGGTCTGTTATAGATTCCACACTGTCATTTATAACTAATTTTAGATTTTGACTAGCGCATTGAATGTAATCAGCATTCGGCGACTTAGATTTTATTCTCGTTTGCAGCCCTGAATAGGCACCACTCATAACAGACGCACCGTCATATCCCTGACCTCTGCACTTTGTCAGTGATATTTTATGCTTATCTAAAAACGCAATAACATTTTCCTCCAACCCTTTGGCTGATTGATCTGTAGGCCTAACGGGCAAAAAACCTAAAAAGGATTCAGTGATGTTAATTTGTTCTGTATCTGGTTGGTAGACAACATGCCTTATAACTATCGACAGTTTATCAATTCTGGAAATATCTTGTACTGTAAATTGTTATATATGTTTCTAATGTTTGACAAAGGTTTGAAATTTTGATTTCAGTGATTTTAAAATATCACTTATATTTCATTTATTTTATAATATTCAATTTATACATTTTTTCCGCGCCCCCTTCGGGGCTGCGCCCCAAGGCACCGCCGCGGTTGCCTCGGCGTTAGTTACGCCACTGATTAAATTTGTCTAAACATATTTCCTGTTTTCATAGAATTGAACACTACAATTTATTAGAGCATTTGCTTGCATATTGTATGGTTGCATCTCTGCCGCAATATGGCGTAGGGTTGTATTGAAAACTTGCGCCCATTTATGAAAACAGAATACCTTTGTTTTAATTTCTATAGGCTTGTTAATTGTTTCATGTTTTATGTTTATATTTTTATTTTAGAGTAATTTTACAACACGCCACCCTGCTGATATCTTTGCAGACAACAATCTTTTTTTCAAAAAGTAAGAAGTGCTACCAACTTAATACTGTGACTAGAGACTGTTATTGATGGGCAAGGGCGGATATAGGATTTCATTTGGGGAGGGGTCATAGGAAGTCGAAAACAACATTACCCGGGGAGGGGGGGGATGGTGAATTTTAAATATATAAACTATATGAAATAGTTTTTAATGCATTTCTAGGCCATAAATATTGTCTTGAAAGAGCAAGAGTTTCTTACAGATTAAAGAATAAAATAAACACTAATCATTAAAGAGTTAAACAGGAATCAATAAATCCACAACAAGATAACTAAATCCCTATCCACTTTGTTTCACTAAATTTAAAACAACGTAACACAAACTCTCAATTATTCAAGTCATACAGTTCCAGACGACGGATTGTATGGGTTTACGATTGGATCAGAAAACTTCATATCTAAGAAATTTTAAAAGTGACGAATGATTGGCAGGCAGTGTTAGAAAGTTCAAATCTTGACGAATCCAAAGGTGTCCTTATATTCTTTTCAAAACAAGTCTGAGTAACGATAATGATCCTTAGAAAAGTAACAAGTTTTGTGTCTTTTCTTTGTGTTTTCTTGCGCCGCGTCAGTTGTTCAGACAACAACAATTTTAAAACTATGATTACATATTATGTAAATACGGTATACGTTTTATTAGAACAAATTTGTAAATACAAATATTTCCTATCCAATGGTTTTTGTTTTATTGAGATTGGATGATTTTTAGTGGGTGAAATATTCAATACAATCACACGATACAATAGTGCTGTCTGCCATTTGTTCTGCCCGCTGAGACTACACTATAGTGTTGTCTGGCGCTTGTAGGGTTAAATCAAACATATAAATCAGGCCTAAGGTGATCCGCCATGAAAAACATACTTCTTTTGTATTTTTAGGATTTAACCTTTGAATTCATTTCATTTTCCCCGCACTTTTATGTATCTAAAAATTTTTATTTTTTTTATAGTTTTTGCGTTTTTTGATTTTGAATAACTTTTTTGTTTTAAACTAATTTGAATAATGTTTTTAATATTTTGTAGCCTGTAATATAAAGAAACTTTTTTGGTATGGAAAACCATGTGCTTTTTCTATGAAAAAGTTATAAGGTTATATTTAAAAAAATATTTTACAAAATTTTTTTATTACCGGTGCTATAAAAAATTTTATATTTTACCGGTAGGCCTACCTTAAAATAATTTAATATTTTTAAGGCTAAAGTGTTTACCATACCCAAAAACTTTTTAAATATGACCAATATAAAGTAGTAAAAATTTCAAAGTCTTATACTTTAGATTTTATGCAATCATAATCTCGGGCTATTTACTAAAGACTTTCAGCTATTCTCTGTGGTTCAGATCAAAGGTTTAGTGAAAATTGCCCTAAACCCAACTTATACTTTACCAAATAGAAAAAGTATATCCAGTAGTTTGATACCAGTCCAGTTTGGAAAATGCATAAATATTGCTCAAAAGAGATGATATTAGTAAGGAGCCTATGCCTAACAACAGGTATATATACAGTCAACTCCCGATTAAACGGGATCGGTTTATACGGGTTGCGGCTCAACCGGCATCGTCAACCGGGCCGAGAGACGAGAGAGGTGGTGGGGCGAGAAGTGAAAAAATGCAGGTGACAGGAGGGCGGACAGCCTTGTAGCAAACGACTAACACGAAACTGATGCTACTGCAATCACGAGTAGCATCTATTCACGTTTTTTTACAGAATAGAGTAGCAGTTATAATTCAGTCAAGGCGATGCATTATTACGTGACAAGCTCGTGTTACGAAAAATAAGATCCATAATTTTGAAAAAGGAAGCAAACGCGAAAAAGCAAAAAACTCTGACAGACTATTTTAATTGTTGTTGAACATTCTGGAATATTTTAATCGTGCTTGAACATTGTAAATATAATATATTGCTGTACTGCTATTTCAATCTAAATAATGCTGTTTGTAGTTTTTTATACGTTTTAGGAGTGATTAAAGGTACAGTATAACCATTATGTTTATAATTCTTGCATAATACCTTGTATTTGGGCCCTGTACTATAACGAATTGCTTTAACCGGGATTTCACATTATCCGTGATGGTCTTGCCGGTAATTATCCCGGATAATCGGGAGTTGACTGTATAGACTTTGTCAATAATGAAAGATATAACAGCCCACTTTATAACTTTGGATTTCCACCTAAGATTATATTGTTAAAGTGCTCTAAGATCGCAGTCAGGCATACAAGTATCAATTTGGTTGATTTAATAAAGAACAGGGTATACTATAATTATTAATTAATAAGTATCATTTACAAGACAAAATTTTAGCCATGTGTCTGACAACGGGATTAACATAAAATCTGCAATTATTAACAAACTCCAGTTTAAACATTTCGGTTGTTTTTCCCACACTGTAAACCTTGTTTTAATTGCTCAAGATGCATTAAAAGTCCCTGCAGATAAAATTATCTAGGTGAAAACAATCTTTACCTACATACCTTTACCATAGCTCGTGAAAAAACTTAATAATAGTCAAAAGACTTTTGGATGGGAATCTCAAAAATTAAGCGGTCTCTATGAAGTGGAATTCCACCTTTTATATGTTGACAAGAATTGTTGAGTTACAGATGCAGTTAAAACTAAAGTTCCCTTATTAACAAAAATTGCAGAACTCACAACCGCATTAAAGGCCCGTAGAGAGTCTAGCCCAAATAAAAGTAATAAAGCACCTGAACGTGATGATGGTAACCCTGTCGATGCTGGATGCTTTGATGCAGGAGTAGACAAAAAATCAAAGTATTCAGTTTAGAATGATTTAGAAACTAATTTCTTCAATATTTCATTCATATGTTTTACATAGCAAACATTATTTTGGATGAACCTGTCACTGATGCCTGAAATATTGTGTGAAAATTATTGGAAATTCTATACTTTAAAAGTTAAACCAATCGGAATGATTAATCTCTACATCCCAAATAAGCACACAAAATGAATTATGTTTTTTTTTAAATACGTCATAAGTTATGCAGGCGGTGGAAGCATATTGTAATACATTACTAAGCAATATTTTTGTCCGGGATTTCGGGTCCACAAAAACGAATCCTGGGTTGATCAAATTCCAATTAGATTGATAAAAGTCCTATAAGCATGTAGTTATGATGTAGTATTATTTATATAATTATCATTATAACAAAATAAGCCATATTTATGTTTAAAAAATATTGATAAACATTAATTACACTAAAATAAAGGAGCAATAACATTTTACGTTAATGTGGTCGGGTAGGTAGGTGGGTACATAAACTAAGAAACAAGCGACACAGTGGTTTTTAGGCAATAAGTTGTGTATTTAAACTGTTGCTTTTGTACAAATAAATCCAATTGCATTTTTTTAAATAAAAAAATTAAATAAATTACGTAATAAAACAATGTACAAGGTAAGGAATGATGACATCACCACCGCATAAACAATAATCACAGACGTCTGTCTAAGACTCTTAATACGCTACTAAGTGTATCCGACTACCCGATTAATATTATTGTTTATTCAAGTCATTTGTTTGATTGTTTATTTATTTCACTACTTATAAATAAATAAATTATGTTCTTTATTTAGAAAATACATTATTTTCTTGACTAAACGGTACTTGTACCAGTCAAAATACCGTAAAAATGTCCTAATCCCTAAATCCTAGAACTGTCGCTTTACAATCCCGGGATGGCCGTAGGAGTAAATCGGCCCAGGATCCCAGGAAATTAAATTTTAATTTAATATGTAAAGTTATAAATCGTTTTATATCCTGATTGTGTATAATATGTGCAGAATATAGTACTGCAAATTAGTAAATATTTACTTTCCAAATAATTATGTGTAATCTTTAGTGCTTGTTTTTTTAGATGCACAATTAACATTAGAAGAGGAGGAAGATGATGATGATGATGATGACGATGATGATGATGATGATGAAAGTAAACTGTTTGACCAACATGTAAGAAAAAGGAAGATAAGTGAACCTGATAAAGAAAAGAGAGCTGTTAAAACAAAATTGTGATTTTAGAATTTTAAAAATGTATACCATAAAATTAAGAAAAAATATATTTTACTAGTAATTTTACAAGATTTTCATATTCCAAACTTAGTAGAGTGAAGTTTATTTTTTTACAGAGAAAGCGGAATGTTAGTGTTGTTTTAAATAAATAAAAGTATTTATTAATTCATCAACTTTATTTGTGTAACCTTAATTACCTCTGAACTAACAATTTGAAAATGATCCCAATTCTCTCTTTTTAAAGCTAACACATGATTTTTAAAACAACATAAAAAATACGACTCATTTCTGTTACATCACCCTTTCATAACAAATTGAAATATGTGATGCGGAATATGATAAGGGACTTCTTGTCGCAAATTTTCCAAATTGAGTTTTTGTTATTTCCTTAAAGAGGGTTGATTTCTGAACAATTTAACACAAAAATCATAATTCTATCTTAAAAATGAAGGAAGTTATGGCTAAATGAATATTAGTTACGGAAAAAGAAAGTTTTGAGAAAAATGCATTTCAAGTTTTGAATACCAATAATTGTAATAATAATACCAATAATTATTAAACTTTTATTTATCAGCTGTTGTTTACTTCTTGCCAATGCCTGTATTATTTATTCAGCTGCTTACCACAGAGTAATTAAGGAATTTTTAATCATTGTGATTTTTATTATTATATATTGTCTAGATTATATTAATGCAATAATACAAAAGGTTGTTTGTTGGATTTTAAGCCTGTTTTATATTACATGTTTAACCAGTCAAAGAAAAGGGCCATGTTGTCGGGAATGGTATCAAAATAATCAGAAAATGTTCTACTATAGTATTAGTGAAAACTTAAGTCAGTTGCCTGAAATGGCGCTAGATTACAGGAAATGCTACTTTCTGAGACACTGCAAGCAATGTTAGTCATTACGAAAAGGGACCTCTTGTCGCACCCATGTTATTTCTCCATAATGACAAGTTGTCCTTTTTCTCAGACCTGACATCTGTTGCTTAGGATACCATTTTTTATTATTTCTCGACTACAAATTACTTTACAATTGATATAAGCTTGTAAATAAGGAGGTGGGCAACAATAATCGATACCAAAATTTAATATTTTTGCCCATTACTACTTATTTTGTCTGTACTGAAAATTTGACTCCCCTGAAAAGAGATCCATTTTCATTGTCTGCATCACATATAAATTTATTTAATTAAATTACAAGTGAAAAACATGGACAAAGACTGGGATTTGAACCCAGGACGTTTACCATTCCGTGGTAACGGTCTACTAAGCCACCCTGATCACACCAGATATCGGTCGATGTTATCTCACTTGTAGTACAGTTTGCTGTATTTTTTTAAACCAATAGACTGAATACCTCATACATACAACATTGTAAACTATCTTAATTCTTTTTGCATCTTCAGAGGTGTTATTTATTATTATTTTTAAAGTGTTAAATATCCTGGATTCGAATGGATCCTTGGTCCATGTTTTTCACTTGTAATTTAATTAAATTAAACCTTGCTGAGGAAGTGTGTAAGCAGAAAAATGATTAAAAATTAAACAATAATTTATTTATTGTTTAATAAGAACAAAAACTGAGAAGAGAAGTAAGTTTTCTTAACCCTTCCCGCGCTATGGAAATTTCGGGCCGCTTACACTGTAACCTGCAAAAAATTAAGTTCTCAATAAGTCAACGCTAATACCAAAAAAATTTTCTTATACCAAAAAATGAGACATAGAAGGAAAAAATAGTTTGTTTAATCAAAGTTCGTTTATTTCGCACGGAGTCTGCAAGTGAACTGACTTGCGAGTTAGTTCTTCTGCAGCGTTAGCGTTACTCGAAACAGAGCACGAGTGGTGTAGCGCACCAACTTAGGTGCTCCTCCCACAACAGTCGGAGGGTGGAGTCGACCGCCATTATGTTTTTTAACCAAAGGATATGTTACCCAATAACTGCTGCACTCAAGCGGCAAAATTAAATACTACTTAGACCTGACAATACACTCAATGTTTAAAAGCGATATTTGTCCACAGCGTTTTGGGCAAAGTCAAACTTAGCGGTTATATTCGTCTACAGCGCGGGAAGGGTTAAATGTATGGAATTTCTTCTCAACATAGTGCTGCTACAGTTAACTAAATAAGTTCTACGTTACAGATAATTTTAGCTTCTTCCCAACACTTGTTATTTACATCTTGTAATAATAACTTCTTCTTTTTAAGAAATTCTGTTTCCTTGATTAAAGAAGTCCTGTTTTTCTTGATTATTATGCAGTGTTTAGCGAACAATTTTAGATACCAGTTTATTTTGAACCTTGGAACCCAACTGGTCAACTTTGTTCTTAATATCCTGCTGTTTAACAGCTGTGATGGTGAATATGGTAAACCAGCTACTGGCGAGTTCCTATAGTTAAATACAAGAATAGAGTTCTTATACCTATTAAATACCTATAGTTAGAGTTCCTTTAAGCAAATACAGCTCTATAACTTGATTTGTTAAACATTATTTTTACTGTTCCTTCTGCTTTTACTGCCAAAACATTGTCTTTTGGATCGTGAGAATTTTTTGTGTTTTGATTAAAAAATTTAAATTTATTGCAAATTTCTTAAATTAAAAACTGTTGAAAGGCTTTCGGTGAGCAGTCATGGCTGGAATTCCACATCTACTAAGACATTCTTTAAGCTTGCTGATTATTGAAGAATTATTTTTACTCGATAGTTTAAACTCTTCTATCTGAGAGGAATAATCAATTTATAACTAAACAGCTCACTCCTTCAAATTCTGTTGTAACTGCCCCTATTTTATAAAAAAGAATATCTGGTATTTCATCGATACATAACTTATTCTTAGTTTTTGATATATTTGCATATTGTGCAAGTAGAATCTTGATTATTAATATCACATAACGTTTCAAGCTAATAAACGAAGTTAGAAACCACTTGTTTTGTTTTATTGTCCCAAGTGAGATCATGTAAAGTTGTTAGTATGTACATAGTTTAAGTTTCAAACGTAAAATAATCTGTTTTGAAAATGTAACCAACTATTTTCTAATAGGGTCTCATCTCATGTCTTACATTAAAATAATGCTTCAAGTTACCTGTAGCAATTATTATAATTGAGCTCAGCCCTCCCTGTTCAAAGTATTTCTTTGTTTGTTGAACTTAAAGATTGACCCTCATCAGTTTATTTTTTAAATTCATCTAACCCTTCACTAAATTTGATCTCTTTTGTACCTATACAGTGGACAATATCTCTTATTGTACATCTTATTCAGAATAAATTAGTAATCCTCATCTTGATAATTAGGCTATATTCATAAATTTTCCTGGTAAATATTTTATTCAAATTAATAAATAATTTGACCACGCAGCTGGACCGCTGACGTGAGTTGAGCAAATTTCCAAAATTAAGTTTACGTGCCTATGTTTTAGGGTTTCAACCAACAATTTCTGAAATAGGTCTACTCACGAAGGCGTTGAACAGCTGTCTGTGTGTACGCAATATATTAGAAGAATTTGTTTGCGCCTAGTGGCCTTGCGAGTTTTCACCACTTGGCTTCGAACCGGGTACTTTTATGGTATTTTACGTTTTGATCGATTTTCGAGGAACCAAGCAAGCTATAAGGTCGCATAAAAAAACAAAATGTGCAGAATAACTTCCTACATTTATATTTTTAGAAAAAACTCTAAAATATTTTCATTTCCGTAGTAAAAGCTCAAAAAATAGTTACTTCCGGTCAAAAAACGTACTTCCGGTTGTTGGATTTTTTTGGCTATCGAACTTGTCCGAGCGACATAGACAACCAACATGTGATTCAAATTTTGACCAAATCGGACTTAAAATGCTGCCGCTAGAGTGCGAACACATGTATATATTACAACGGATATTAGCCGTTGTAAGGCGGGAAAAATCGGTTTTTATATTAAATTATAAAATTCGATGTTTTCAAGGCCGGACTTCGGTGAGTGTCAATTGTAGGTCAAAAATACAAGTTAAATCAGAGCAAGGCTTATCTCCCAAGATGAACCTTGATCTAGGACACGTCAAGAAAGGAAATCTGACTTAGCCTGAAAGTAGCTGAGTTTTAGGGGAATAAAGGAATCCAGGAATTTTATGCATTTGTGGTTTTCATGGTTTAATATGTAGCGCTAAACGCGTGAGTTACGGCCGTGTGAATTTCAAATCATAAAAGGTAACACTACCAAAGTAAACAGGGGTTAAAGTTAAGGGGAAAGTTCAATTTAACTCGAAACTGAAAAAGTCAGATATTTTTGGAATCTACATAAGTAGACGAAAATAAAAGGTTATATAAGAAAAAGTCGAATTATTGAAAATAAAAAAGTTAGCTTAAGTGTCAAATTTCACACACCCTAAAAAGGGAGAAATAATTAAAATCAAAGGTTTTCACTCACAAGAGTTATTAGAGAATGAATAGTTCTGTTTAAAAAAAGGAACAAAAAGTAAAATTAAATTAAGATAAAATGGTGAGAGTTTTCACGCCTTTTAAAGTAATAAAAGTTGAATTTTTTAATTTAAAATAATAATAAAGTAAAGAGATTTAGGGTTAGATTAACATTGTATTGTTAGGAAACCAGTAACTTAAATATTTTTCGCGTAGTAAATAAAAAACCCCAAAGAACTTTTTTGCGATTGTAGGCTAAGTCCCAGAAGAGAAAAAATAAGTAAAAATGGTGAAAAGTGTTAGAACTGTACAGGTGTTAAAGACAATCGGCGTAAACAAACAAAAAAGACATTGAACGCGAAAGACAGTCGCGGAAGTCGCGGAAAAACGTAGACGTGCCGCGCACGCGTAAAAATCACAGTACAGACACGATTCAAAAACGTACGGATAGCCAAAAACAATCTGGAAAATGTGGAAAAGGAAAATTAAGGAAAAATTAAAAGGAAAAAAAGATACAGCGGGAAATCAAAAACAAGTAAGTTTCAATGGTCAAAGTGGAAGGGATGCAGCCGCGATTACAGAAAGGGGCGTCAACTAACAACCAAATTAACCGGGGAAATTGGTGTTTTCCAGGAAAATGGAAGGAAAAGAAAAGAAGAAAATTATATAAAATTAACCAGGGCGAATTTAGACACATTTCAAGACCAAAAAAGTTTATACAAAAGAAAAATTGGCTTAATGAAAAAATGAGGGAAAGGGCATGTAAGAAATGACGTCACGAAGTGTATAAAAAGGATTGAACGCGAAAAATCCACGGACTTACTCTCTCGGAATCGCTGACTCTCTCGGACTCGCTCTAAGACTCACTCTAGATTCAAATTGTTACGAATGTACACTTCACGTCATTCTGCAGCAAATATTTTTTCTTCGTTAAACTTAAATAACTTTTAAATATAAACTACAAGTCAGAAGTAGTTCTTCAGGAGCAACTCTACGGCCTATCCAAATGAGTTAATGCAAAAATAACTCTATTTGGCGATACTGAGACGACATAGGCAATCCTTCAGGACATGATCTTCTAAACGGAACTTCACTTCTCACGAACCAAGGAAGAAATAGGATCAACTGTAACTCTACTAGATTCTACCAGATCTGCTCTTCAAGTACATCTGTAGCCATCATATCAACCCAACAACTTTAAATCAGAAAATCCAGGCTACCAGACACAGCATCATATCAGCTCCAGCACCAGCCCATCAACATAGCGGCATCCATCACGGAAAACCGGAGGTGAAAAACGCTGAATTAAGGTCTGTGTAAACGAGAATACGTTGTCCCCCCATTTTAATTAATTGCCTGAGTAAATTCAATAAAAATATTTAAAGTACTGGTTGAGATAGGTTAGTTTCAAATTAAATTCAAATCATAAATTAAATAAATGTAAATTCGATATTCCCTAAATTTAAATCTAAATAAATTAAAATTAAATTGATTATAAAATTAGACTGTTTGCCAAGCCTATTAGAAATTAGAATTATAGGTTTAACATTAATATTGAATAGAAATTATATGTACAAGCAGATGGTGAGAAAAGCGAGTTGTTTATGTTTAATTTTGAAAAGGTTTTGATTTTGAATTTTGAATAAATTAATTATTAATTTTTATACTGAAATACTGAGAGTAATCAATTACCTGTTATATGGTTATCCATTCATGAGATTTTCCTTTATTAGAAATAGTATAATAAATGTGTTTAGCTGTAGAAATAATCAAAGCACAAATAAGGTAAGTTATAAGGGCTGTTCCACTGTTCTCACTTCCCTGAGATCAAAAATAATCAAGAGTTCTCATAAATTAAATTCAGAGCTAGTAAACTTATTAATTTCTGGCAGCTATTTTAAAGTGTTAGAGTCAGTCGAAATACTTATAGAAATAGGTATCAGACACCCAGTTGCATCACCTAAGCTAAAGATAAAATTTTGGCTAAAGGCTTCCAGTAGGTGTTGTAACTTATTATACAACAAAAGAACGTCAGCACGCGATTGTTCGTTGTATAATTGGCTCCCGAACGTGGGGCAGAACAACGTCAATAGGTGTTCCGTTGTATAATATATATATGATTTTTAATGACACCCCAAAACAAATGGGGACCATGATCGGTGCTCATTTACTACTCCCGACTTTAGGTCTTACCATAAGGGTCACTGCAATAGCTCATTTTTCCTATGGAAATTCGCTTATAATAGCACATCAATAACAATATTAAACTTAAATTGTCATTCATAATAATTTAGGTGCAATGAATTTGACTACATTTTGTGGCTAGGGCCTTTATATGTCTCAAAGAAGATGAGACATATTTTATAACTTTGGCAAAACTTCAACATGTTTGAAAATTGAATTACTTTACTTTTATTGTATAAAACTACACCAAATTTTCTTAATTGTGTTAGATTATGCTTTAGCTTACTGTGTGTGTATTTCAAGATTGTGTTAGTTTCTTATTTCCTATATTTAAACAAGCCGGTCAAGCTTTCCTACACTACACCACAAGAAGAAAAACTACACCAAATTTACTTAATTGTATTACATTATGCTTTAGCTTACTGTGTGTTGGTGTTATTTTTAGATATGGCAGTGTTACATTTTTATTATATTTTTTTATCCAGTACAGTAAGTTTTACTCAAGCTACAGCACATGAAAAAACCACACCAAATTTATTTAATTATGTTGCTCTCTTGTAATGATGTCCAACTCCAATTGAAAAACAATGGTAACATCACTGCTACTACTCGAACTAGGAGTTGATTCTACAATTGCAGTTGCACCCGTCATTTCATCACTTAGTTTATTGTCACTGGTTAGTTTTTTAAAGTAGCAGTCACACGCTTTATTATGGGATATCACCACTGCTAATGTATACAAATTAACTTGAATAAACACGATGTCAATTGCACAGCACTTCATGAACATAACACAACTCTGATGGCACTGCGCATTCTCAATGCAACAACTAAACAACTTCAGTGCAGCGTCACAACAATACTGGCGGGAGGCCGGCCGCTGGGTGGGAGGAATGTTTTGACAATATCAAATAAGGTGGTAGTGGGGAAAACACCACATCAATGTCTTCTTTTAATCAACATAAAAGTGAGATCTATACCTTCGAATCAGACTCAAATGTTTTGGTACCTTCAGAAAGTGAACCATGTAGGCCTACCTACAAAACTGAATACTAACACCAACCTATCTGTGGATGCCATAAATGATGTAAGTAAAAGCAAATATGCATCTATGTGCGCTGACAACGATATTGAATTAAATGTTGAACCGGACAGTAATATAGGTCCAACAAATTGGCCCTCTATATGTAGGAAAATGTGGGTTCGAAAGAAAGATTTGTTTCCTTGGCTCGATAGCCAAACTGGTAAATTAGGTTGTACGGTATGCATGGAAGTTTCCCATCATGGTGCTTTTAAAAAGGAGTGCACAGCGATTTCATAAGAATGTTTTTCTTTCTTTTGCTGTTACCAGCTTACTTCTTTGAGAACAAAAAAATATTTTTACACAAACAATCGGCAAGTCACGAAGTAGGAGTGACCATAATTGCAAAGTCGAAATCACAATCAACTCATCTCACCTAAAATCGACTACGAAAATCTTTAGGTCACCATACTACCTAGCGAAAAATTATAAGCCATTTCGGATTATTTTTAGCTAAAACTAAATGGCGTGTATATATTTGTTGGATTGCATTCCAGATTTAGTGAATCCTTTTATGACAAAATCAACTCATCTCACCTCAAATCTTTAGGTTCCCATCATAGCAAAAAATGATAAGCCATTTCGGATCATTTTTCGCTAAAGCTAAATTGCATTGATATAGGTGTAGAAATTATAAGTCGCGTTTCAGAAGAAATGAAAAAAAGAATAATACGACTGGCTTTAAACATTTCTGGAAATTTTAATCGTAATTAACGAACCTACAAGTTTGGAAGCTAAATCTACTTTATTTATATGAAATGTGAGACTAGTAAGGAGGTTTGACCAAACGCCTTATTTTTAGACTTGTTAGAACTTCCAAACAGCTGACAGCTAAAAACATCAACATTTTTTCATTTCCTTGGTAAGGCTCATTTCAAAGGTGTTTTAAGTCTTTTAATTTAAAAAAATCACTCAGATGACCCTCAAAGTTTATTTTCGAAAGCTTGGGAGCGATTCCTCACTGGATAATTTACAACTAGACCCCCTGTCCCCACTTTGGCCCACATCCTCTCTTACAGGGAGTGGCAACCTTACTCCACCGATCCTGTACATTTGCTTCTCTCAACCCATATAAACAAGCAGTATGGTCAGTGTACCTCGAGACTAATGGAGCAGCAAAATATTTTTTAAATTTTTTCCCCCAAAAGTTACAAATATCTGTAATGAGATCTGGGCTTCCAGGCTGAATTTGATCTAGCATTGGGAACTGAAAACATACATAAATAAACACTAAGCACCACCAGTAAGGCCCCATCAAACACTAAACCACATGTCTGCTGCACTGTATTATCACAACAATCCCAATGTTAATTACGTGGTAAATCGATGAGAATTCTTAATTTAAACAAGTTTTCGGCCATACCTACAGAAATACCTTACTTTACCCCCTCCATATTTCCAAAACTATCGATCACAGCAAAAAAACGTATAGAACCATTTTTGTATAGAATTTAACGTACTTTAAAAAGTTACTTGTCAAACTAAGCTCCAAAAGGAATTTTTTACGAGATATTTGCAAAAAGCCTAGAAAACACAGAGTTTTTACACCTTCCACCCCCAAACCCGACCCTATTTCGGCGGAAACCTTTTACCATCTTTTTAGAGCAAAGGGTAATAAACAACTTCCAACAATCAGACATTTGTTTCTTTTTGATTCCCCAGTTTGGGTATTTTAATTTTACTGTAGTATTTTTTGGTCTAATTTTACTATACTATTGGGGTTTGTAATGGGTGGCTAGGGGGTTCGCGGAAAGAAAATGTGTAATGGTGAACATGTACATTGTATAGAGTTGCAGTATTAAATAATCATTAAAAAAATGTATAATGACCAACAAACATAAAAATTACAAATACAAATTTAGTAGGCCCTACAGAATATGTGAAACATATATAAGCAAGTTTAAGTCACGTATAAAACTACTACAGCATTTAGTAAATAAATGTACTAAAATAAATATAGTGAATATATGTAAATAACAGTGAATATAAATGTCTGTCTGACCTGGCAATTAAGGTTTTATTGCCTTTCCCATCCACAGAACTGGTAGAAAGAGCTTTTTCATCCTACACATTAATTTATAAAAAATAAATACAAAAACAAGTTGAATGCTGCCTCAGACATAAGACCATACATTTCTTTTTTAACCTAACTTGAAACAAAAGTGTGCAGCAAAGCAAGAACAGGGTGTGAACTAATATGAATTGCAACGGAAATGTTTACATTATAAAATCAACTGTTTATAAAACCTAAGAAGTTGAACTTCTAAACGTGCAAGTGCCTCGAGCCCTTTTTCGATTTTATTTTTTTTTAATAGAAAAAACAAATAAAATGACGTGAGTAGTAGATACTCTGAAATTGTAGTTATAAATAGAATCTATGTAACATTATCACAAATAAATTTTTTTTGGACGGAACAGTTGCATTTTTCCGAAACAACATATAGTAAATTAAAAACAATAGCAATTACTGCATACACTAGTTACTGTGCGAGTGTTTAACAAAAGAAAACTATGACATATTTTTATTTACAAAAGGAAAGAAGCGTTCGTTAAAAAAAGCAAAGTAAAATATTATGCCAAGTTTAGATGGACTGAAACAATAATAAGTGAAAGTGGTCAACAATTAAAGTCAATGTTAAATTTAAATGACTAATTAGTTACCATGGAAACTTTCAGAGACTATTCATTTTTAAATTTTTTGCTTATAAAACAGTTTCACAAAACATGTTATTCTGCAAGGCAACGTTCATCCACAAGCTCTTTAGGTAAGAATAATAATAACATTATATTTAATAAATAATTTGCTATAGTTAAAATAATTTTTTAACACTAAAAATTAATAAAATGTCGTTGTAAACTGTATATAACACTCAATAATATTCCACCCTCACTACACCTACTACACTGACCGATTTTTAAAATGTTTAAGAAATTGTGTCACCTGTATTGAAAAATAGTCAAGTCTAAATAAAATACAAAATATTTTTAGCACTAAATAAAGGGGACTTTTTTAACCCTACAACAGTAGTGCTATTTATGGGTGTTTTTTACTAGGGCCACGTCAAGTTTAAGCGTTTCCTAAAAAAAACATTTTTGGCTATTTTAAAGGTGTTACAATAAAAACTATGATTGTTTTTTGCTTTTTTTTTAATAATATGTTTATTCATTTTTTTCAAAAAATGACTTAAGACTAAACATACATTGCATACATTCAACTTTTACTGCGTAAAAAGTTTGTTATAAAGGTAAAAAGTAATAGAGTAAACATAATGGAAAGTACAACTATGAAATATTGAGTACGATTGTTCTAATGTTCTATGTTCTCCGTACTTGGCGGTCTCTTTACTTAGAATCTTTAAACTCTACTGGAAGCTCTCTCTTGTTCTTTTTTGTAGTCCCGATGCGACTTTTTATTTGGAACCGTTCCTTTTCCTAAGTAAGGGATTGTGTTCATCATATATTTCGTGCTATTATCGCGCATCATTACAATTTTTATTCCTTTTCGGTTAGGCTTGCTTGGGATGTACCAACTGTTCATCTATTGTAACGAATGAGCTTGCTTTGTAGTTTTTAATGCAGTTGTGAACTAAAATATCCCAGATTTCAGATATCGCTGCAAGCTTATTGTCCTTTTTCCTTTCCAATCTTGTAGTTTTTCATCAAACCTGAGACACTCGAGAAGAAAAGAAAATCTTCTTTCGGACATCGTTGCTCTATATTTATCCCCTGAAAAATTTGAATCAAACATTGTTTGAGTAGACAAATGATTGTCCTTCAATACAGCTGACAAGACTAGTATTCCAAAAAAGGCATCTAGCTCTTCAAGCTCTAATTCCTTTAAGGATCCATAATTTTGATTTCTATATAATGCTCGCCTAACGCCTATTTCTGTATTAGTGTGAATATTTTTCGTTCATGAAGAGTTTGAAGCATTCAGTAGGAGTAAACGCTGCATTACTGGAGAGAGGAATAATGTTAATAATATTTTTTCCTGGAGTCTTCTTTGTGGAATTATCCGCTTTAGTGTTCCAAATAAAATCATCCTTTTCACTAAGAGTGTTAACATTTGTCATGACAATGAGATCCTCAATTGAATTTTCATCGTGTCCTTTATTGAGCTTCTCCCGTTTATTGTTTATTTTTGAACTCTGCTTACTTGTTGTTGCTTCATTGCCTTGAAGCTTTTCATTCAACTTCTTCTTATTTTGCTTATGTTCTATTCCACGTTCTATTTCTATAATAGGGTTTTCAAATAAATCATCTTCCCTTTCAACTGCAGTTAATTCCTCATTATCCGGTAAGTATTATGAATCAGCATCGCTGTCGTACTCTTCTTCAGATATCTCTTCGTATTCTACAACATCTTCGTCACTTATTTCTTCCTCTAACAATTCATCTATATCTCCATCTTTCACATAGTTTTGCTTATCCATTTTTATATAAAATTTCCAATATATCAAATTAACAATATGTTCATATCACTAGGGACCAAAACTACGTCTAATCACAAGGTTTGTATCACAACTGCCACGCAAACTTTACGCATCAAAGTTTTCTCTTACCACTAGCACCACGAATAACTTACTCACAGCGGGTGAACAATTAAATATGCAAGAGCATTTCAAAGAGATACGGGTCCGTTCACTACACTGCCTTGAGGCCGACTGACTGGGGGAAACACTCCTTGGAGGGGAGGGGAGAATACTGTGTAGGAGAGGAACAGCCCACAAAATGGCGACACAACACGTAATATTTACTCATGCTAGTGTTCTAGGGTTAAAAGAGGACTGCCATGAATGTTGAATGCAGGTAAAAATACTGTGACAAAAGACTATAAGTTAGAACTTCAGGCTATTTTTTCTTTTTTTAATGCTTGCATTTCTGTTATATAAAATAACTTAATGACAAAAGTACAATTAAATAATATGTGTTATTTTACTTCAATATAATATATACTAGTTAACCGTTTCATTAGTTTTTGTTACCCTGACTATATATAACATTTTTACGAGTGGCGGTCCTCGTCTAAAAAAGATCTTGTAATTTTTTTATAATAATTTATGTAATAATTTTATTTTTATTATTAAATTCCAGATATGTTGAGTATTTTTACATTTTTATTGAATTACAGGAGAAGTGCCCTTGGAGTACACAACGGATCTAATTAAATATGGAATACCGGACGGTTGCAGTCGAACCTTGGGATACCAGATGGATGCAGTTGAACCTTGGGATACCGGATGGATGCAGTTGGACCTTGGGATACCGGATGGATGCAGTCGTACTTTGGGATGCCGGACTAGTAAGATATTGATTTGCGTATTAATTTATATTATCAGGTTGGCTATACTGTTTGTAAGCAGGTTGTTGCAAGCAGTAGTCAAAAAATGTTTTTCTGTTCTATTAGAAGTGTAAATCGCAAGTTATCTCTCTAGAAGGTTTGTTTTATTAATAACACCATCGCACATGGTGTCAAAATAAAAGAATCTATTCCAGAAATTGTGTAAAAACAATATGAACACCCATTTAAAATATTATAGGCTTAACCTAGTTTTGAAATTAAAACAAAAGACACTTCAAAATTGTAATCAAGGACGTGCTGGCCCACAGGGAAGTTACCCAGTGCATACCCACTTCTGGGCGCCGCCCTCTAAATTTAAGAAATTAAATTTAGCACGAATTAATGATAAATGCAAATAATTTGAAAGTTTCAGTTTCCATAAAACGTATGTAAATGTTTGATTGTGGAACCCTTCAAAATTACCGGCGGCCGGCGCCAACAACCAGCCAGCCCCACTAGTGTAAATAGTATCAACCAATATTTATGGGTATAACCGAGTGCACACCATTCGTTGTCAAGGCGGGGGAGGATCGCTAAATGCTATTTCAGTCCAGCACCAGTACCAGAACGCGGTTGTAATGAAATTAAGTTAAATCTACTCGATTCAATGTTTGGGCGGGATAATTTTACTATATCAGAGCAATCTATTTTGAAATGTAGGCATTTAAATCATTTACAAAATTAATTTGCATACAAACCAATGTACATAATGTACATAATGTAAGTACAAACACAGAAAAAAATAATTCGATTACGCATGTGAACCGCTGACGTGAGTTGAGCGAATTTACAAAATTAAGTTTATGTGTTCTAGAGTTTCAACCAAATATTTGGGAAATCGGTCTACTCATGAATGCGGCGAGTAGCTGCCAGCGTGTACGAAATAAATTAGTAAAATTTGTTTGCACCTCAGCCTCCTACCCCGGCACAAGCGCTTCTTCGTTTCTCTCGCAGCGAAAAAACTCGCTTTGAGAGTTTGCACCTTGACCTTGCGTCCTCGGAAAATGGACTGTGCTCCTCAAAAGTAGAATTCAGATAAAATGTTTTTGGGTGACAATTAGTTGCGGTCATACAGGCCCCTCCCCAGCACTATATTCTGTAATGTAGTCTGGAATGTAAGAACGGATGCAATAACATTCGTAGTACTTTTAAGTTACAGATGTTTCTCAAATAATAGAATTTCCTTACGTATGAATGTAGTTTAGAGCTTAAGTGTCGAATGTATTTCTTCCATGTAATTTAAAGTAATTAAATTAAATAATTATAACTAATGAAATGTAATGTAATTATAAACTAATTATTAATATACAATATAAACTATTATGTTCATTATATATATACGTTGTTCATATCGGTGTTTTATTCCTTTTGTTCAATGACGCACCGCGGATTTGGCTTTGGGGGACTAAGCTCAGGTCAGAGTATTTATTATATATATTCAGTAAAATGTAAATGGATGGAATTTCTGTAACTTATCACAAATTCTGAAACATAATATTTTTTTAAAGTTATAAAATGTAAACGTATTTAGAAGTGATTAAAACTTTCGTTAAGTTGTTTAAATACTGCAAGTCAGCAATTAACGAAAAAGTTTCGATAAAACCATTCTACCTCCAATCACCAGTATAAAGGGATAAATAAGATCCCAAATTAAGTTATGATAATTTTTATTTTAGGAAATACAAAGATATAATGAACAAATTTATTTACAAGAAAAAAACTACGCGTTATGACAAAACACACAAGGTCACTGAAGGCGTTTCCACAAAACTGATTATTTGTAGAATGGTGATGGGCTTGAGTCAAACAATATAGCCCAGGCAGCAGGGAGTTAAAAATGAAGTTACCTGAAAAAAAATGTGGGAGAGCTGAAACTTGGTAATATAGTACATGTTGACCTCCTAAAAAACATACTAGGTTTGCCACCCCCACCACTTGGAAATGGAGGCCAAATTCCGATTATTTCCAAATAACTTCAGTTGGGTGCGTCCTAGAAAAAAAGGTTTGTAGAAAAATTACAGAAAATTTAATTCTCTAAAACTTTTGTTTCAAAAGTTAATAGTTTAACGAATAGTTAGTTTAGTTAATAGTTTTTGAGTTAAGTGCCATCTTATGTGTTGTGTATTTATAAAAACTGCATGAATGAGCTATTATCACCTAAAATTTATGAAATATTTATAATAATTTTTATTATATTATTAAACCATTAATTGCTATATTTGTTTTGTAATAATAATAGTAAGGTAAACCAACCAAATATCGGATACTTTTTGTTAGACCAATTTTTGACACATTAAATGTTTTTATAATAACACCATATTTTACCAAGTTATGCCTTGAAGAAATAACTAAACTATTTTGATGTTGAAATATGTTATTTACAATTATTTTTTTAGTTAAACTTTTTTCCTTGAAAATTTGGCATTTTTTGACCTCAGAAAATACAGTCCTAATATCGGAAAGGAATATAACATGGTATATCAAGTAAAATTTCAATATTAAAAAAAGTTTATTAACTTATTATTAAGAAAAGAAAAAGTATTCAGTATTAAATGAACTTATTACGAGTATTAACTGGAGTATTATGTAAGTTTAAATTAATGTAACTTATTAAGTAAAAGTCTAATATTTTTTGCAAAAATTGTAAATGAAACTGTTCTAGTTGTCACTATCTGCACACAAGTCGTAAGCCCATTGAAGACAATTGTGCACCAAATCCATTGCTCTCCTCTAGAGTGTCTGTCTTATATGGTCTTATCGCAGTATAAGCAGTCGCACTCATCAGCACTGTCTTCATTATCTGTAGAGACAATGAACCTCACACTATCCGATATTGTGATGGTATCGACCTCGTGATAAACTTAGACATAACCTAAAATGAAGCCAGCTACGGTCGGTTTCAAAACACACAAATAAACTATGAAACCTTAGTGTTATGCTATATATATAAATATTAAGAAATAACCATACTTTATGGTGGATAGCAACTTAGAAAGATGATGACCTTAAATATTCGAAAACTTGTAAAACAAACAAAAATTTCAAACAGAAAAACCTTACTACGCAAACGGCAGAAATTCAACTAACAGCATTAGAGCAGAAAGGAGAACACAGTTCAGGAGATCGCCACAACCTACAGCACCTCTCGGTTAAGAAATAAGGGTATCCTACATTAGGAAGGTATCCGACATTTGGTCGGTTTACCTTAATAATTATTATTATTTTTCATTGTACACGTTTTGAAAAATGATAGTTATAAAGTGAATAATTTACGTACCTCCGTACCTTAACACATCTTTCAAAGAATTGGAAACTAGTTTTATTTAGATTGAACTGTACCGTGAAAGGGTCCCGTTCCATTCGTCCTTGATCTCCTCTTTTTATACCTGCCCTTATCTTGAATCAATGTAACTTATACCTACCCTGGGACAATGATTTTACTATTCAGTGTTACTAGTCATCTAGAGAGAAGGTTATCATTACGCTTTGAACGTTCTTTGATCTCTTTGAGTTTATATTTACTACTGAGTATTCCCCGTTTTGTGTGCTCTGCAATTTTTGAACATGTCTGATGTAGAGGAAACATGTTTTATATGTGCAGAAACCTTACAAAATGGTGCTGTTACAACTGTGAAACAGAAGTGTGTGGACTGCTTTTAGAGAAGCAAGTGTTAAAAGAAATGACGGCAAAGCTAAACGATTTTAAAAAAAATTACAATCAATCATCGTGCATGGTTCATGTAGAAAAAGCTACTCACATGAAAAAGTAATTGCAACATTATTGCGTTGAAAAAGTGTTAATGAACCTCTATTAACACAAGCGACTCGATCAGTTGTGCCAGTATTTAAATTTAAAGAAGAATGTTTTTGTGTGGTGAAAAAATTACTTCAGAATTTATACTGAAGGAAAAGAAAAAACCCCTCGCCACCCGTGAAATTGTTGATGATGTGCTCACAATTACGATGTGATATAAACTTTTAAGATTTGCTGAGAGTCGTTGGGATGAATGTGGAAGCGAAGTTGTTAATCGCTTTCAGAATGTTTCCGATTTGCGAGTAGCCGCAGATGGAATGTCCCTTTCAGGCAAACCTTTTCACACTCCCTTACTCATCCAATCCGATAACAACTTTTTAGACTTGAAGTTGACTTAATTTTTTGGGGGTTAACCAGATCCGGGGACTAATCTAAGCATGGTGTGGAAGTAGGTAAAGCATGTCAAACTGCCACCTTGCAAAATTTTTAGTCATTTGCATCCCAGCGGACCTGGTCGGATTAGTGTCTGAATTGGTTGCCAACAATCTTACTAAGTCAGTGCCAGGTAGACTTGACGACCGTGGTTCGACCACAAATGCCCTAAATCCTTGGCTCTCCTTCTTGCAACCTCAGCTCCTGCGATTTTTGGGGGCAGCAGGGGTTTTAGTCGCTAGGGGGGGAGGTGACTGTGCCTCACTCGAGATCAGGGTTTGTAAATAACGAGTAACTCTATGCGCATCACAAAGCAGTGGGAATCGGTACCATTGTGGTCCGTCTATAGTCTTACCGTTTCACAGGGTTGCTCGGCCAATCAGCGGACAGCATTTCAAGTTGGACAGATGAGCAAAGCCGGCCCTGGCCATCTTCTGTAGAGACGCTGTGCGGCGTAGGTTAGCAAGTGCCGTTCAATTCGTTTTCTTGGGATATATATTATTAAATTATGATCGGCTAACCCATAAACTGGTTTTGGCTATCGTGCAAACTGGGGACAGTAAACATCCCAGAGAGTAAATGTCCGAAAGTGATCCAATTGCGATATGACATAATAGCGTGTAGAAGGTTTGTCATACTCCGGGCCGAGTGTGAAGATTGTGTAACTAAGTAAATTATCTTTAGTACTTAAGTTTAGTGTGTATCAAAGCTGGTTACCCTTGTGTGTGGCTAATTTAGTTTAAGTGGTGGTATTAATAAATCCCGAGTGTGCTTCGTTAGATCCAAGCGATTCATGTTCCTTCAGGAAATCTCAAGTGATGTCGCAGGGCGGTGAAGTAACAATAAACGTCACAGCCCCCTGAAGGGGTTAAGCACGGCCCTGATTATGATCATTGTGTGTTTAAGGATTGATAGAAACTTCAATTGCACAATACACTAGAATATAGACTTAATAAACAATTAAAAATTAAAATGTTTTTGCCCCTCCAGCATCTAGACTTTAGTGGCAATGTAAGTGCAAATTATAAATTTTGATTTCAAAAACTTTGAACTTTTACTTAAAGCTCCTTATAAGTAAAAGCTAGAAGATGAAGTAAAAAGTTTTACTAAATCTTGTGGGAGATGAAATATTAAGAAGGTACAATACATTTAAATCTAATCGGACAGTGTTTAAGCAATTATTATAATGATTTAAAAATTATTGTATCCTTAAGAAAAATGTTGTGTTTGAACGTTTCCACTTTAATACAATACTCAACAAGGAAGGCCAGTACTATTGACAATTTTATTTCAGAAACAAAAGAGCTTCTACAAAATTTTATTTTTGTTTTAATAATTATATTAAAAAATAAAATAAGAAATATATTATTAAATTCCAGACATGTTAAAGATTTTTACATTTTTATTGGATTATAGGAGAAATGCACTTAGAGTACAAAACGGATCCCATTAAACGATGGAATACCGGACGGATGCAGTTGGGCCATGGAATACCCGACGGTTGCTGTTTGACCTTGTAATACCAGACACAAGCAGTTGGACCTTGTGATACCGGACGGATGCGGTGGACTTTGAGATACTGGTCAGATGCAGTTGGACCGTTGGAAGGGGTTTTATTCTACAAAACAGCCTTAACCCATACCACTTATGATATTAATAACATTATATCTTATTCATAATTTGATATTATTAATAGAATCATTAATTTGACAATTATTTTAGATTATTACTATCACTAAATACTAACTGATGCTTGTTTTTATGAATTTATTTAACTGTCAGATGCAGTTAGACTTAGGAATATCAGATGAAGGCAGTTGGACCTTGTAAGACCCTATGGATGCAGTTGGACCTTGGAATAAAGAAGGGTGCAGTGAGACCCAGTGAAACCCGAAGGATGCTGTCGACCATGAGATACCGGTCTGATGCAGTTCGACTTCGAAGACGTTTTATTCTACAGAATAACGTTAAAACCTTAATAGATATTATTAATAGAATCATTAGTTTAACAATTATTTCATACTATTACTATCACTACCGGTACCTACTAACTGATGCTTGCTGTTAAGAAATTAGTAACTGTCTTGACAAATTGTAAAGTCTAAATAAAATGCTAAATATTAATATTGTTACGATTTTAATAAGTTACATTGTAGTTGGACCTCGGGAGACCGGACGGATGCAGTTGGACATTGTGAGACCGCACGGGTGCAGTTGGACCGTTGGAAGATGTTTTATTCTACAAGCAAGACAACATTACCTGTCATCACTTTATGTAAGTATACTAATAACTTTATTCTTATACATAACTTAATATTAACAGAAACATTAATTTGACAATTATTTCATAGTATTACTATCACTAAATATTAAAGGATGCTTGCTGTTAAGAAATTATTTAACTGTAATGACAAATCGTAATGTGTTAATAAAATACTAAATATTAATATTTTTATGAATTTAATAAGTGTTATATTGCAGTTGGTCCTTAAGATAACAGCCGGATGCAGTTTGACCTTGGAATACTGGACGGATGAAGCTGGAAATTTTAATACCAGAAGGATTCAGTTGGACCTTGTGAGACCGGATATATGTAGTTGGACCTTCAAATAACGGCCGGATGCAGT
>JAGFPH010000202.1:0-22762 GCA_018207615.1 Philaenus spumarius
TATGTATTTTAATATTATGTATTTCAATATGTTTTCAGGAAGGTTTAAGCCCCAAAGACCTGGATAAGATAACAAAAAAGTTTGGTTTCCCCGTGGGGGCGGCCACACTGTCTGATGAAGTCGGAATTGATGTCGGTGCTCATATTGCAAGAGATCTTGGCGTAGTTTTTGGTGAAAGATTTGAGGGTGGTAGTGTCAACGTATTAAAAGATATGGTGACTGCTGGCTTCTTGGGTAAGTTCCGCTGAAAGATTTAAGTATTTATTTTCTGTTTAAGTAGGATGTGCCGATAGAGTTTTAAGCTGTGCTTAATTTCTAAAATTTTAGGTGCCAGAACACATACCCACACATTTTTCCTTCTTTTTGACCATATGCTACATACCATCCCCCCCCCCCTTAAAATAACAAGTTTTGATTTTTGAAAAATTACAATGAGAAATAATTTTTTACAAAGTACGAGGGCTGTTCATCTTAAATCTTTCACATATTCCCATTAAGTTTTCTACAAAAAAGTGAACCTAGTTTCCCCCACCACTCTGCTATCTCATTCTACTCTCTCCTTTGGTAAGAGATCAACACATCATTTGATTGTTTTAAGAATTATATTCGTATAAACCCATTAATACAGCATAATAACATTTATATGGACGAACATAGTTTATTTTTTCCAAAATATCGTGGTGCAAGACGTGTACTGGACAAATCTAGACAGAGTCTTTTCAAACATCAAAAGCTTGTTGTTCGACGGATGACGAGCCTCAGTGCAGCTTGTGAACCGTTTCCAAAGGCTTGTTAAGCATTTTTGTTACTTTCAATTCAATATAATTTTTTACATTATTAGAAAATACATTTACATTTTTTTAAATGTCCAAAACACTTCAAATATTACTACAACTAAGGCAAAAGTTTTCATTCTGTGTTTTTCATATTTTTAAACATTACTGAAATTGCATAGACAATCAAATATATGTTATTCTCAGAAGTTTATTATTAATTTATTTACAAATATTTAATATATTATGGTAAGAAAAGGATGGCATTACTATCATCAGCCAGAACTAACTAGAGGTTGAACTACAACTTATTTCACAAAAACTGAGCTGTGACGTGACACATGCTTTGTCAACTACGCATGCTCACTATTGTGAAAAATATCTTACTTGTTAATGTCTTTTTGGGGTTCATTATATATAACACGAGTACTTGAATGGTTCCCAAAATTAGTATTTAAATAAACATAACAGTTAAAATCCTAACTTTAATGGCACATGTTTTTAAATATTTATTTATATACATTCATTAACCTCACCAGCAGCGAGGTTGAAGTACGTAACACAATATACAAGTCAGAACATTTTTGTACAAATTCTTAAAATTAACATTTCATTAACAGTTTTATGAACAATTATAATTTTACATCGACAGCTTTAAATGAATTAATTTTTAGATCTCAACTTAAAACCCTCACCTACACATCAAAAACTCAGACAGAGAGTAGAACCCCTTACAAATAAGGTACTCCTACAATTTTTGTTTAAAGTTTTTTTTTTAAGTTTCCATTTTAATGTGGACAGGCATATTATTAAAAAATATTCCAGCATTCAACAGCCCACCCAAAGATGCACCGGGGTCACATGAAAGTCATCTCTTGCTCTAGTATTATAGAGTGTTTCTCCATTTTTCTGAGAAACAAAACTTTCTGAAAAAATCAATAAATCAGTTTCCAGCAAATAGATCGAAGGGAAAGTAAGTATTTGATTAATTCTAAAAAATGCCCTATATGAGCTAGTTCTTTTCAAATTAAAATTCAAATTAGTTTAAAAACTCTGTTAGAAGCAGTTGATTGTCCTCTCCACACCATAATGAAATGTGAGTAGTAAACCATGAGGCGAGTGCTTCTTGAATTTTATTCAATCTTCTTAACATAAAAAAGCCTGTGTTTAGTTTACTACAAACATGGTCAATATGTGGTAGCCAGGTGAGACTTTGGGCAACCACAAGACTCAAGAACTTAGTTATATCCGTTTCAAAAATTTCTTCACGACCCATGAACACTGAACATGAGCGATTAAACTTCCTATAAGAGGTAAAATTAATGCAATTTGTTTTTTTTTTATAACTTAGAAGAAGTCTGTTGCTCTGAAGCCACTGCAAAACACAGCTAAGGTCAGTGTAAGCTTTAATCTCAAGGTCGGCCTGACTTCCACTGTCAAACAGTATAGTGGTGTCATCAGCAAACATAATCAGAGACATTAGATTCAACAGAAAACTCTACACAGATAGTAATTTAGTTTGTTTCTATAAGAGGTTAACATATGGTAGTTACCAGTTTGTGTACATCCTTATGCAATCCACTTTTAAGTCTATGAAAAACAAAATAAACGGTCACACTTCGGCCGAGACCCTGTGGCCGCTCCGGTATAATGAATTTAATAAAACAATTATGACCTAGCTCATTTTGCGGCAAAAAGTTTCTGTTAAGGGCTGAAATGTGGCCTGAAGTGAAGCCTCGACAGAATGTAGCCTGAAGGGTGTGAGGTGAAGCCTCGCTGATTCGGTCCTGAAAGGGCCGAATGTGTTGGAAAACGTGTGCCTGAAGGGCTTGCTATTGCAGGTGAAGCCTGTGAAGGGTTCGTAGCGTTGCGCTGTCATTGCGTTGCGAAGTCTGTGATGAAGAACACAAATCCCGTACCAAAGTGTTGTGCCTGTGAGACACATTAGCTCTAAGCAAAGTTGCGCAATGCCCGGACACCAAGACCGAAGTCAAGGATATGAAACTACTGTGCTTTGTGTCGGTCCTTAAAAGGGCCGTATGTATGCTTGAAGAGAGTGTAACTTGTGTATCGGGTGTCACGTAGCGGAGGTTCAGGCCGAGCCTGCCTCTTTTCCGCGAACGATCTTCTTAGCGTATGCTGTTTTGCGCTGTGAAGTTTGTGTAGTAGAAAGGACAAGATGTTTTAATTAGAATTAAGTTTTTGAATTTATTTGTCCTTTTGCACCACCTAGTGATTGGCGCAACTTCCCCACTTACTCGGCGACTCTCCCTTAGCTTCACTTCTCTGTAGCGTGGTCTGCCGTGCTTCGGCACTAGTCGAGCCAACGTATCCTTCCGTACTTCAGCGGCATTCTCCGCTGTCAGTCGTTCCAAAGTCCGCTGGCTACTTGGTGGAGTCCAGGTAGGATCCGTTGATGGTGAAGACTTGGTGTTCGTCTGCAGAGTCCAGGTAGGATCTGTTCGCTTGTAGTTCTCAGGTGGTGGATCGATGAGTGATTCCTTTTGGACTATTTCCCCCGTATATATACAGTATTCCAGCAAAAGTAACACCTGCCGGAGCTGGTTGACGAATGCCCGGGCAACAAAGTTTCTGAGTTCCGAAGCCATTGGAGTGATGAGTTGAATTGGCGCGATCTTAAGTTAGCGCTAGCTAGATCTTAAGTTCACGTTGGGACTTAAAAAATTACGAAGAAATAATGCGGGAGATTGTAACTTCCTCGGAAGAAGTGCGATGGACGCTGAGAAAGTTTTAAAGTAATGTTTTGGTCGTTTGTGCGATGATATATTTAGTTTTGTTGCGGCATACGTAGAAACAAAATATATATCATGATCGGGGAGCTGAATTTATTGTTGGAGAATTTTCTGTTTGGTTTGCGCTTGAAAGTTGCCCTTTTTAGGGCCAAGAAGTTTGTCGGTGAATTTCTTTTTCTTTTCCGCTGGACTGTATATACGACGGCCGGGAAATCTCATGAAGATAATTATTGAAAATAAAGTAGCTTCGCTATGCCAACCCTTTTCCATAAATTTTATTTATTTACGACGACGGTAACATTTATCCTTAACACACATCAGCCCTTTTCCAGGCTTTGAGTTAGCCTTCATTACAAAGATATAATATTTATTTTGAGCTACGAATACTTTTACAATGATATTAGTCATTTTTCAATAAACTTTTGTAACAGATTTTTTAAATACAACAAAATGTACTGCTACACTTTGTCGAGACGCTAGATACCCTTTTCTTCTTCTAGGCATTGAATTAGTTTCTTTATGAAGATAAGTGTATTTTGACTGGTGTACACTTTTATAATGATATTAATCGACGAATTATTGCAATTCTATGAGATTTGTAAATGTTTTACGTAATATGAATGGCGACACTTTGCAGAGGCAAGAGACACACATCTGCTTCTTTCAAGGCTTATCCAGAATGTGACCTTGTTTTTGTTCTAGAAGTCCAAACATGGCGGATCTTATAGCGCTTTAACTTTTAACTATGACGTAGTTTCCCATGGCCTGTATGTCTGGCAAATATAATGCCCCAGGTCCACTGTTCTTTTTACGAATTGTTAACAATTATTTACTTTTATATTAAGAACTATTAATTGTCTGCTTTATAAAATTTTGGAAATAAATATAATGTTAATTATTATTGTTACATCACATATTATTTCACCTTTATCAAAATCCTTCTCAAACTTATTTTTTAGATTTTATTTATTTATCTTATTCATGAAATCACATAAGGTACATTATAGATGGGCCCAGTCAGCTTTGTATTTGTTGATATTTCCTCGCTGCCTTTGTTACTAAATAATCTAAATGTGCACATTATCTCCCGTAATAGTTTGGTTTTATATTTCGAACATTAAAATTAAATTTAAAAACATGTCAGCCTATGCTACTTAGAAAAATCTAAATTTTCTCTTACATGAAATTTGCTTGTCTCTGATTCATAAATTTTATTAATTTGAAAAAAAATATTTCAATTAGCAAGAAACAAAGTACAGTATATAACTAAAATGTCCCGCTACAGAATCAAGTTGTGTTAAGTCAAGTCATGCTGTGCGACATGGAAATGGTTTGATTCGTGATTCTACCAAGCCATAAGTAAGTATTAGGACCCACTTGAGGTTTGGGAATAGGGCTTAGTACAAATTATATGAACTAAAAAAAAACAAACCATGATTAAAATAAGTTATAGAAGGTACAGTTAATTATTCTACTTGGAAAATCTCTGTTTATTGTCTTTGGACGGTTTTCTTACCATCTTTCTACGAAAATTACATCAACTGCTTGTGTTCTTTCTACTGTACACTGACACTGTAATGAGTCCATTCCTGGTATAAGAGAGGTTTAACTGAATTGTTTAGAGTGAACTGACTGGATGTAACACTATGATGTATTGGTTTAAATAGTCGTATTTCTTTAACTTTGATTGATAGGTCGTAAATCAGGAAAAGGCTACTTTATATACAATAAAGGCTCAAAAGATCGACCAATCAACCAAGACGCTCTAACCATTATAAATAAGTACAAACTGACTCCAATGTCTTCTCAGAGTGAAGAAGATATGCAGCTGAGGATGGTCTCTAGGTTTGTCAATGAAGCTATACTCTGTCTACAAGAAGGCATTCTTGCAAGTCCTGTAAGTATTATTATATCACGTTCAAACATTAAAGTGCAGAAACACAATCTTAAATTTAAAGGTAAAAGAGAATAACTTGATGTAAATTATTAAACACTAGCCTACATCTCAGTAGTGCAAGATTTAAAATTCATCCTCATGTTACAATTCCATTCCCATACACTTTTGCTGACCCTTTGACATTTTCTTGAGAAACTTACGCCTTGAGTTCATACTTTGGCGTATGTGACAGAATGCGCATTATATAGACCAATAAGAAAAGGCATGTGTTAAGGGACTAACACCTGCGACCAAATAATATCCCGCCGGTAAAATTGAAAAAGCTGAGCGAAGGACACAACCTGTGGAGAAGCCCATTTTGTTTCGAATTAGCTACTAATATGTTACAAATATTTTATCAAGCAAATCAAAACATAACAGATTTTTAAACAAGTTTTCGGTAATGATAAAAAGTGCATTTCATAATAAATGTAAAAATCAAATGTACGAAAAAGTTAAATCTATCGATATATTGATTAAACAAAAAGTACTCTAAAATTGTGTACGAAAGGTAGAAGTTAACTTACGAATCATAACAAAAAATTAACCAAAAAAATATAAATGTAGACTAATCTTTAATTACATGTAAAGCAGATTTCAAAATTGATAACTTAATACAAAGACTACCATCATATCCAAATTCATTTGAAAGAAACAAACCAAAGATCAGATACTTATTTTATAAATTTACCTAATGAGCAATGAGTGGAAAGAGTGGAATGATCTATAACTGAATAACTGAACAAAAATCAGATTATAATTGTATCAGTAAGCCATTAACAAATTATTTGATTATTATCAAGTAGGTAGAAAATAAAAGATATTGTAATTGTGAAATTAATAGTAATCTATTCTTATATAAATATTTTGAGCAATATATCAATAATCTTAACCATATCTTCTAGCTTCTGAATTACAGAGCCTATAATTAATTATTGAACCTATTTATCTAATGCCTCTTGTGCTATAGCGTTATTGATTTAATCATGCAAATCTGATGGAATACCTCCATAACAGCGAATCTGGTGATGGTATAACCATTAAAGACCATAACAGCCCTTTAAATTAAAAATGAGATTGGCAGAACAAATTTAAAACAAAATTAAATACCTCAGAGTTGTGACAAACCTTATACAAAATGAAATTTACTTTAAGGCTAAACATCCCAGGATTAGTTCCAAATTCTGCCACCACGGCGCAGCACTAAAATGGAGTCATTTTGTATTTGTGTTTATTGGTGGAATTTTCGTCCGATCTTCATTTGCAAAACTGATTTGTGAACGGAATAAGATTAGAATTCACGCCAAAGAAGCTAAATTTTAATTAAGTTGCTGGTTTAAAAAATAATAATAAAATAATTGTGTTACAAAACGAAAAATGCAAATCGCAGGTAGTCATTTTGAAGACAATAATTTTTAATTAATTTTACACTTTTAATTTTTAAAATCGCCTGGCTGGTTTAGTCGGTATCGTTGTTTAAACATTTACAGTAATGAGAACAAACGCGAGAGTGACACGAAGCAGGTGCAGTGGTGCAGTGCCGCTGTGACTCACTCACGCCACCTATCCCCCCACCACGCGTCTCAGATGTTGCTTGTATACAGTTGGATGACGGTTTCCTGCGCTTCCATCCATGTGATCTCCCGCGATTCTTCTTTGTTGTACTATTGCGTCGTCTTGTAATTATTGTTAATGAGAACGTTATTTCGTTTAACATTTGTTTTCTTAATGGATCGCCGAGGAACAACAAAATCTAAAAAGCAACTTCGGCTTTCAACGAAGAGGAAGAAGCGCAGACTGCCTCTCGCTCTGCTCGCTGCTAAATCTCGGATGTTAGTATTAGTACAGTATTATAAAAACATAATTTGGTTCTTCTGGATAAGATTCTTGTTTAAATAACACCCTGATAAACGCTTCGTAAAGAGGGAATGTATAATGACTTTTAGTAAATGTTAAAGAATATAAATATAGAAAAAGGGAGTGTAACGGGTGTTACTGAAAATGGATACCGGTAGTGAAGTTGAACTTCATGTAAATGTTCTTAAAACTCTGTGAATTTTAAAACTGTAAAATTTTGAAAAAAATATGAGTTATTCCACAGTAAATGTATGTAATGGAACTGTAATTCAAATTGATATTGGCATTCAATTTTTTTAAACATAAAATTAAATCTTGTGTAACGGGTGTTACATTAAAATGTAACGGGTGTTACGCAGTTGCTAAAATTAAGATTTTTAACATATATTATATACTGTAATAATAATAAGGTGTCAAATAACAACAAGAAGTATAATTGAGATTTCTTTGATCACTATAAGAAATAAAAACTTATATTTAACAAATATATACTGTAATAACTCACTATTTTATTTCTTGCTACTAATTTGTTAATATTTTCTAAGAACATAAGGTATGATATTTTGATACAAACTCAAATTATATTTTATTTCAGAATATTTGGTGAATACAAGTAACACAAATTTAAAACAAATTATGAAAGTTGGGAAAATTTTATAAAAATAGAATGGAACACAAAGATAAATTAACTTCGGGGAGGGGTTTGGTGCCGTCTTTTTCCAAGAAAAAAATTTAACATAAAAGAAATATATATATAATAAAATAATATTCAAAACAAGAAGTGATTTTAGGATAAACAAAGGATGAATGAAAATTATTATATGATAAATGGTAATGTGGATGAATGAGCACAAGTCTATATCGAAGCACCAAGTTCAATTGACCACACATAAATTATTATACACATAAAAAAAGCATTATCAGTTTATTTATAATATAAAAGTTTCGGTTCTTGGCAGATCGGAGAAAAAATATAACAAAATTGAAATGAGGTTATAAATTAGAACATTCTTACCAATTATATTCTTCTCAATATTTAACATTCGTTTAGGCCTAGATATATGAAACTTTTTTATTGACAGTAGTATTCAATGTTAAATTAATCAAACATTTAATAAGATACAGTTTCATCTAAAAATTTCACCAATAAAAATTCGTATCTTTTCTTCAATATCTTTTTGTTAATTAATTAATTAATTTCCTATCTATATCTTATCTTCTAAAGCGAGAGATAATTGTTTGTCTGCTAAATGGATCTGGAATCTCCGTCTAAGGATTTTTGATTTTTTGATTTTATATTAGGCTTTTGGCCACGAGAAATCGATTGGAAATGGTCACCAGTCTGGGAAAATTCGTTTTCTACGTCTTTTTATTAAATTAAAAAGTGAAATTTGTCCATTTTAAACAATACAAAGCACAGCTGATGCAAATGTTTTCAATGCCATTACAATAATCATCTGCTTTCTTTTAAACTGTTTATTTTATTAGAGGTAAGCCTAATGATGTATCTATTTACAGTTACCATGGCAACGAATACATAATAAACATACCCTTTATTTAGTTGTTTAATGTTATAGGCCTAACCTAAACGATGTTCACGGAAATTTGCAATAATAGTAGTTAATGACGTGAGCGAACTAGGCCTTAGGAATAAATCGATATTGAAATAATACTTTAATTTGGGCCTGACTTATTTCTGAGACATAGCGTTGAGATTGTGGTTAATCCTTTAAACTGTATTTTTATTACAGGTAAGCCTAATGTTGTAAATACCCTTTATTTAGTTGTTTAATGTTATAGGCCTAACCTCAAAACTCAATAATCCAATATTTATTATTGAAATCATAGCCCTGCTTATAATCGAGCTTTAGCTCGGTCTCCAGGTACTATTTAAATAAATTTTAGATTGTTACAATACCGGTACTTAATACATTACATGGATATAGTTCAGTACTTTTTATACTATGCCTTAGGGCCTATTATGAATTAGACTTACTAAAAATCAGTCTTATATATGCCCCTATCAAGAATTAATATAATAGGCCTAAAACTTTAAATAAAAACAAAATAATCGCTAAATCAAATTCTAGAATTAACAATTTGGAACTTCATAAGCGCATTCATTTTTCAAAAATATCAACTGCTAGTGGAAACTCGTAAAGAATTGTAAAAAGTCCTTTGGGCTACTGTAGGTTATTGTAATTTGCCAAAAATATTCTTAAATTTGTCATCTCTCAGAATATGATATTTAATATCCCAGCGAAATCTGAGATATTGATGATAATTGCGCTTCTTATTTTTCTCCCTACATTTTTTTACTCTGCTTAGGATCTTTTAAAGTTGTTCTTCTTTTAGTGTATTGTTCTCTTCTCTTCTTTTTTTATCTCACTCTCTGGCTTTTTGCAAATGCTGCTGACACTTTACAACGTCACTCATCATTTTATCATGAGAAAAAAATGTATGAGGTGTAATAGTAATAGAATTAAAACTTTAAAGATAAATAAAATAATTAGATACGCCTAACATTCATTGCCCAGTAAATACAATGAATACTTAATTTAAGTATTCATTGGTAAATATGTTAAAAGATTCATTCTGGAATTACAAATAGGAAATTCGCAGTATGAAATTTGAAGGTGTTATCGTGTTAAATTTTATTTAAAATAACATATCTGTCTTAACTTTTTAAGTGTTGCTACCAAAATTAATAAACTCTCAATAGGGCTATGTATTTAAATTCTACTTAAAATTAATATACATATACTAAACACTGAATGGTTGTGAGTTGTGTTGAATTGTAACACCCATTACATTAAATTATGTAACACCCGTTACGCGAATTACTCATTAAATTATAAAACTAAAATTAAAATAATAATACCAAAACATTAGGGAAACAAAACCTCTTACTTTTACAGTAAAAGTATTTTCCTAAGGTGTTTGTTCATTTTGTAATATTTTGTAATACTAACTTTTGTAAAAAAAAAATGTAGCGGGTGTCACATCACGTATTACTTAAGTTTAAAGGCAAATTTCAAATGAAAAGACAATATATTATCTTAAATTATGGCATTAATAGTTAGAGAAGTCTTTCAGCTATCTTCTGTAGCAACTTCAATCACTAGATCAGCTGTTTCATATTTATTGCAGTGCTGCTAAGTTCACAGAATAAAACATTTCCGGAGGATAGCTGTTGATACTCACAGAACAAAGAACTTAAACTAATTACAAATATCAAAATTTGCTAAAAATGTTGAACATATTATTAAAGTAGAACTTTTCACCTTGACATGCAACATATTGAATTATATTATATTTTATTTTTATTTTTTACACCTCAGGCTTACTTTAAGGTGGAATGCCTGAAATACTAGTTTCATTTCTTTCATTTCTACAAGTTTCAAGGTTTTGTTAAACATATCAATATACTTACTTTTTTTTCAGAGTGACTGAGAACGTATAGGTTTGCTGCAAAAGGCTTAGAATAAAATGTTTTTTTTTTGGCAAAATGAATGCTGACCACGGTAATAACTTATTACTTTAGGAAAATTACGTGAACCAACCATTTCTCTTGCGGAGTTCAATGGCGAAACATTAATGGCCAAATAGTATTAAAGATAAAAATATGTACCGTATGTGTATATCCTTGAAAAAAGGTTTATTGTATTATTGAAACAGTCCATTTTATGACTGTCACGTGTAATACATGGTATTTTGCACTATTCATTTTTTATTTATTTCTCGTTTTCATGTATTAAAATATAAGTTTTATTTGAAACAAATAACTAACGTTATAGGGTAATATTATTCATACCCTGGTGTTATTGAATAATGTATGGCCAAAGAACCTGTATATAGGCCTACTTTCATAAATCCTTTAATTTGAACTACTGTATATTTTTCTATATTTATTCTAGATGTCTCTTTTCGACTTACAGAAAATACTTTTTAACAGATAACAAACACCTGTCGTAATCAGTAGTCTAGTCTAGTAAGTGTGTCCGGCCAGAGTATGAATGCGAGTAGTGAGTGAGTTGACGAACGCTACAGTTGCAGGGCCGGGCAGAGAGGCTGGCTGGTGAGGGGGGGGGGGGGGGATGTGCTACGCGGCGGGAGGAGGGAACCGGAGCGTGAGAGAAATAATGATAATATCTTTAAAAAACGATTCCGATACGACCATTTGACCGATTTAATATCTGAAAACGGCAAAATTCGTTTAAAATTTGTATTTACAAAATGACTACCTGCGATTTAAACAAAATATTACAGCAAAAAAAAATCTGTATAAAACATTTTTATAAATAAATTTTAAAAAAAATCATCACAATAGCGTGAATGTTTTATTCATATCATTTACAAAATAACTTACAAAACAAAAATCGGATAATAATTATGGAAATTATTCGTAGTACAAATTTGCCTCAGAGGTGCTGCCATCTATCGGGCCAAAAACACAACTTTTTCAGGGATGTTTAGCCTTAAATGTATTATAAATGTGTACACAAACGTTTGTGAGTTTTTAGTAATTGAACGGTCAATACTTTCAGTTTGTTATTAGAGGCTTTTGTAGTTTTTAACAGGCTTTTGGGACGTAACTAGGCTAGATTCCACATGGGGTAATAAGTCATTATGTGAAAATGAATGGTTTGAAGATACAAAACATAATACATACATTGGAAAAAAGTTATAGAAAACGTCCAAGTTCATATTTCACGCATTGTTTACCACAAGTGCTTACAACCTTTGAGCTGGATTGTCAATTATGTTTTAAATATTTATACTTATGTTTAGATAAGTAGTTAATTTACATTATTTTTTTTACTTTAGACCCTAGCTTATATGAAACAAGCTTACCATGCTCTTGTTAGGTATTTCTTCATAGTATAGTAATTTTATTAAAATATCTCTTGTTATCTCATAATCATTACCTATTTATTTTTGAGTCATTTGCAAGATTTATGTTTATTTTCCTGGGTTGTTAAATATTTAAACTTAAAAATCGATTTAACTTGTAATGTTGCTTTGTTCTATTGAATGCTAATAAAATTAAGAAAAACATTTTATAACTGTAGTTATTAAATTATGATATACACAAAAAAGTATTAATAAAAGTAGACTGAAATTATTGTTGCTAGTAACTATTTTGTACATAGTTTTTATTCAATAAAACAAGTCCTTCAATTCCTTTATAGTATGTTGTTTTTGGAAACAAAAAAACGTAGAATGTAAATTGAAAAACTATAGCTGAGGTCTAGCAAACTGTAGACTGAACGATATCAATATTTTAATGGGAATCAACATTAAACAGTATTGGCAACCTTTAAAACACAAACATAATATAGTTCAAGCCTAATATATTAAGCATGTCAAGCGACCAGCAATGCTGTACGTCCTAGCTGAGAGAACTGTGTATGTAAAAGCAACTCTGATTATGCTTATCTGAGCTGAGAAATACTTTCTTAAAAGACCTTTACAACCGTAAAGGGTTTATAAAAAGGCTTTAAAAAATAGCAATATAGACTTTCAATAATTATTGGGACATTTATGGTTGTATCAAAAAAGTCCTATACCAAAAATCAGTGAGATCAAGATGATATAATAATTTTTAGATTTCATGCAAGTGATTGTTTATGAGTATACGCCCTTCGAGTCCAGTGGCTAATGGTAAATAGTATTACAAAATAAATTGCACCACCAGTAACAGATTTGAGAGATCACAACTTCGGTCTTTTGTCATATCTCCATCGCTTATACCTTAGATAGAGCTAGATTTTTTATTTTAGGTACTAGGTAAGTATTATACATTTTGCACTTTTAATTTTTTAACACACTTATAGAGAAGTGTCATTAAATTTAGCAGGCATAATATGCCATCCAACTGTCATAAGCAAATTGAATTTCATGATTCTAGCTGCTCTGTAAGTATGGAAAAACAGAAAGAGTGTAAAATTGTACAAAAATTATGCGTTAAGTTTTTAGCTCAATCTGGGTATAATCGACGAAGAAACGAAGAAAAGTCACAAGACCGAACTTGCAGATCTTGCCAAATCCAATACTGCTGGTGCACCCTGTTAGTTTTAACTTTTTAGCCTCAAAATTAGTCCTAAAAAGGTCTGCTCAAACTGTATAATTTTATTTACCATTTAAAATTTTGTTGGGTTCAAAATTTAAAAAACTAAAACTTTTAACTTTTTGGAAATTTCTTGTCACTTTTGTTTAGGGCCTACTGAATTTCAAGTTTGTAGCTCATCCGGAAATAAGTTAGAATTTATATGATTGAGTAGTGAATTGCACATCGATTTATAAAAATTTTTTGGTATTGGGAATAAATGAGGGTATTGGGTACACCTCCTAAATACTGCTCCAACTCACTTGAAATTTGTAAATTTTATTGGCTCTTTATGTCTTATTTCGTATTTTATTATCCTTCCTCTGCAGTTTTGTTTTTAAGGAATATTCTTAATTAGTTTGATTCTTTTTTCTTATTTGTTTCTTTATGTTTAAAGAAAATCTAAAATTATTTGACTGGATTTTTATAAGGTTGAAGGCGATATCGGAGCAGTATTCGGTCTTGGATTTCCTCCATTCACAGGCGGTCCATTCCGTTGGGTCGACTCATACGGTGCCGACAAGCTCGTAGACAAGATGAACAAGTATCGTACTGACTATGGAGTTCCATTCACGGTCTGCCAGCTGTTACAAGATCATGCTAAAGACTCGTCCAAGAAGTTCTATCCTGCTAATTAAGACTGATTTGTTATACTCCTGAGGTACATCACTCAAACGTTATATTTAAATTATTCTATTTAATCAGTGTATTTGGTCAAAGGTAATTTTTGTAATAATTAGAGTTTGAAATTAAAAAAAAAAAGATTACGGTAGTAACTTTCTAACTTGTTGGGTTGGGATAGAAACTGCAACTAATTCAAAACTAGTTTAGGCCGTTGTTTATTGATATCATTATGTAAATTCACCAATAACTGACAATTTTATAACTAAATACATTTTAAATTAGGATTCCCGTCATTTGCTCATTTGTCTGGTTCAAATTAGAGTTGAATCGATCCTTGACAAAAATTAACGTTACCGTGAAGCAATGTTTTGTTTAGGATGGATACTATTAAAATGAGGGTTCCTGTCAGTAGATCCTTTGTCTTGCACACTTTAAAATTGAAATTGTATCCATATCGTCTATAGCTTTTAAATTAGCAATCATAATAATTATGCTCCTATCATGGACTCTATAAAATTATCAAACACACTCAAATCAACAAAATTATCAATTATGTCTGAGTCACTGATTATTTTAAATTATCAATTATACACTGGTACTTTTAAATTATTAATAATTTCGGAGGCACTGATGTTTTAAATTATCTATCATGTCCGAGTCACTGATACTTTTTAGTATCTCAATTATATCCAACTCACTGGTATTGATAATCAATCACGTTTGAGATAAAAATTAATATCAGTAAATTTATTAAAGTGTAATTCTCTTGAAATATTTTTGCAATATAGCTGAACAACTAAGCAAAACGCACAGCTCTGACCATCAAAAGAAAACAGTAGCGATGTATTATCTTAGCCTAACCTGTCTATTTTCGTAATTGTTTACTGCAATGTGTGACTAAGACTATCAGTTTTGTCTTTCGCTGTATTAGAATCTCAAATACTGATACCACTGTGATTATAATTTCTTGCATACTGATTACTTGTTTTGCAATTCTTTTATGTTTGAAGTAGTTATATTTTTGTATATTGCCGAAGTGTCAAGTTTTAAATTTATTTAAGATAATTTAGAATTTAGTAGTTTTAATCAAAACAATAGTATAGACTTTTTACAAGCTCTAAAGCGAAACTTAAAATACTTTTATTGCAAGGTATGTTATTAAATATTTTTTAAACCCACAGTGTACTAAAATGAACAGAATTTCTTCAGCAGTTATTAGCCTTGATGTTATCTCAGGAAATTGTTGCATATTGTAATTATAGTTCTACATTTTTATACTATAACTCCATTTCTTTGGAAAGAATATTTTTTATAAAACCAAATGCATTAATATATATTATATGAGTTGAATAGAATGAATAATATATTAAATAAAATTTTCTATGTTATGTCAAATATTTGCCCATTTATTCATCCTAATACCTTTTGTTCCTCATGTTTAATATGTACTTGACCTCAAATTTTAGTTTTTAGAAATCAAAGTAATTGTCACAAAGTAATCTCTAGTGTCCACTTACATAATTTGAAGTGTAATTATAATACAGTAAAACCCCGATAATCCGTCACCAATTGGACCGATAGTATGGTCGGATCACAAAAAAGGTTGGATGTTCAGACAAACACATTTATTTGCATTAAAACATAACAAAACAAAGTTTTAATCAAAAATACAGAACAAGAATGATGCGAAACACAAGCACTGTACAGGCCGTGAGGTGAGTGATGAAACTCTTGATGCGTGTAGGAGGGGAGGTAGAAGGGGGGGAGACATAAACCAACTAAGGTGGTTGGCGGTTGTTCCCCTAGCAGCTGTCCCGGCCGTGCGCAAACCTTCTTTTTCCCACTGTGCATTCCCGAGACAGTTTCATCACTCGCCTCACATGCAATACAGTAATTCAGGAAACACTAAAAATATAATTTTCTTGTTGTTTTTAAGGTCGAAAAAAAGTCTGTAATGTTTTTTTACTTAGTAGACGACAAAGTAGCCTTTACACTTACATTCTTTATCACGTGCGTTCTTACGAAGATTTCAGTGTGGGAATACAAGGACTTTACCCACGCTCTTTCCTTTAGGCTTGCGAAGCGCTATTCCAATCAGGAAGAGGTAGTTTTCATGGCACCCATTATTGCCAGATTTCTGTTAAATTGCTTGACATTGTAAACAGGTGAATTGCGATCTGTTTTTATAATAATTGAACCATTTGCTTGATGAGAAACATCGAAAACATAAACAATCGCCGATATGGCGGTATGGTCGGACTAAGGGAGGAGTCGGTTTACCTGAGGTCAGACTAGCGGGGTTCTACTGAAGTTGGAGCTTTGCATTATGTATTAATCTAAAGGAAACTGGTGGGGAAAATACTGAAACTAACAAATAATTTAACCCATAGTATATGTATTGTCCCAATTTATTAGTGGTAATGTACATTTTTTCTAATAAACTCACTGTTAGGATATTTATTGAAAGAGTGTGTGTTATTCATTTATGTTTGTTTCCTTTTACACAATTTCAAGAGAAAGGCTTAACATTTTCTGTAGCCCCTCCCCCTCACTTGATTATGTACAAGTTGCCACTGGTCATAGTAAATCAATAAAAGTTAAATTAAATTCATATTAATCTTGTAACGAGATCGTGAAGTCACTACTGATTCCATTGTGTAACAACTATGCATTGTACGGGAGATGTCACAAGTTGTTCGTGCATGCACAGAAGGTAAAAAATGTTGTCTTGTTGTAATTCTTTTTATAGAAGAAGTTGCATGTGTTCAGTTGGTAACACTGCAGCTACAAGTACTCTAAAAAAGTATAAGATCTTATAACAAGAAATTGAATACATATCGTCACTTAGCTAACAATACTGCCTAACTAACATTTCAGTAGCTTATAGATTTTTATTAAGTTATAAATTTGTACTGCCATCTTCAGTAAATTTGTTTGATTTCAGTGTATTAACAACTTTTCTCTGCGAAACTGAAGATGGCAGTAAACATTTATAACTTAATAAAAATCTATAAGCTACTACCAAACTGTGATATCTGATGATAAAGGGTCGATATTTAAAAAAAAAATTAATAAAACAAGGGATTTTTGAAAATTTAAATTTTTTACAAAATTATTAATATCTTGAGAACGAAAGCAGATAATTAAAAACCGATTGCGGCATCGTGTTCTACGGAAAAAAATAGTTAGAAATGATGGGTCACAACCTTACCTTTACATTTAAAAAATAAAAGTTCATTCCAATATGGCGGATCCAAGATGGCGGCCAAAAATGTGAAGCTCATCAAAAGAAAGTATAAACTAATCAATGATGTTCGGCGGTGGTTGGGAGTCGATATCTTAAGAAATGCGGAAAAAATTAGGGGGGGGGGGGGGCATTTAAAACTCACCCGGTATGTATGTAGGCCTATATAGGAAATCTACTTTATAGTAGAACATTCTCAGAATGTTATGAGCCTGTTGGAAAATGTGCCACCTCAAAACTATAGAAAGTAGGCCAAGCAACAGTTGCATGGCAAGTCAATACAATTTCAGGCTGTTGTATCTTGCACACGAATTGGATATTTGGCATATATCAAATTTGAAACATCAATTATTGCTTCCTTTGGAAATACAAATGCTAGCCTGAATGTAGGTGGTGTGGTTGTGATCGACCTATATCTTTTAATCAAAGAAGGTCAATCTTTTATATTTGTGATTATTGTTTTACTTGATTGTTTTAAAACTATTAATTAATTTAAGTTGAAGCTGTCAAACAATCCTTATGATATTCTTTGTTTTTATTTTTTCATTTATAATATGACATGTTTCAACTTTTACTTTCTCACTATACTATAGTATAGAGAAAGTATAGTGATCGCAAAAAAAAATCGATGTCGAGATTTTTGTGGAAATATCCGTTTTGGGACCCCCTGAGTCCAAAAAAGTGGTTTTTTACAAAATGTCTGTGAGTATGTCTGTATGCATACAAAGCTAGAGAGAAAACTATTCGATCGATTTTGAACAAATTTGTACCAAACATGCCAATTAGGCCTGTATAGATGCACGGAAAAAGGTTTTGAAAAACAACCCCCCTTTTTAGCCAAAAAATCAGTTATTATTTTTTTATAAAAAACGGCTCTAATGATTTTGATAAAATTTGGCTTATTTGTAGCCCTTAATGTACCCTACCATATATGCGAAAACTGCAACTTTCTAAAAATTCTCGTTTAGGTAATAATAATAACTGATTTTTGGGGGTTTTTTGGTCAAAAAAAGGGTTGTTTTTCAAAATTTGTCAAAACCTTTTTTCGTGCATGACGTGTTTGGTGCAAATTTGTTCGAAATCGATCGAATATTTTTCTCTAGATAATAATTATATTTTTATTAGTTAACCCATATATGCCCAGAACTTTTTTTTTTGCAAAAACTGTTGATAATTGGTAACAACCTCACTTTATAATCTAGAAAACAGAAAAAAATGTTGTTATAATTTTAATATTGTTTTTTAGGCCGTTTTTAGCTTGGGTCGAAAACGACCCGATGGTCAGATGAAACTTCTAACCCTCTAATATTATTTTATATTGTTTGATTTGTTGTACTTATGTAAAACCATTACTGTTCTTTACTATTAGGCCCTAAAACTGTATTCCTAAAAAATTTTACTTATTTGAATAAGAAAAGTTATGATTTTATTATTTGTTCACACACCGTCATAAGGATGACAAGGAGTAAAAAAAATAAAATTGAAATCAAAACTTTATAGTTACAATAACATAATTGAATAAAATATAGGCCTAAAAATATATACACAATGTTGGTCCATTCAATAATATTTATAATGCGTGAAATTAGGTTCAAGAGTGAAAGTTCAGGAAACACTTATCATGTAGAGCAACACCACACTTTTTGCAGGACTTTGTTGTCTTGTTGCTGCAAACTGCACATCTTCTTCGGCTTTGTTGCGTCAGGATAATGTGTTCATTGTTTTCCAGTCTAACAACGTCAGGAATGATTCTTGGTGAGATGAATCTTCTAGATGGTCCAGGGGAAGTTTTATCTTCTCCATACTTCATCAGTAAGCAAGTCACAACTTGACGACGAAAATGGAGTAAATCCACAACATTGCATTTATAACTCCGTGCTAACTGGTAAGCGTTGTTGAAAGCAACATCCAGCAACCACAACACGATTGGAATATACCATTTTTTCCCTCTCATGCCTATTCGGTAACAAGCTACATTTGCATCCATTTGGTCTACACCTCCCATATACTTGTTATAGAAATGTATCAAGTTAGGCTGTGCCACTTCTACTTTCTTGTGTTCAATTCGTGAGTAACGCTGAGCTGCTCGCAATGGTTGCACTCCGTATTCTGTTGAGAGTAGAGTCACAACAGAGTTGTCGTTCCACCTGACAGCACAAATGTTGTCCTTTTTGTCGATACATGAATCAAAAGAACCTCTTGGTTGCTTCTTCAGTACTGCTTTATCATCAAGAGGACAGTGTTCTGTTCGGTCAACTTTCACTGTTCCTGTTGCTAAGAAATGATTTTCTTTGAGCTTTGCCAGAAGCTTCGGACAACTGAAGAAGTTGTCAAAATACACAGAAAATGGTGTATCAGGATAGCTTTCACAAAGTTTTGAAGTTAAGTTCAGAACAACACTTCCTCCTAGCCCTACTTCTGGATCAAAGTAGTCATTTTCCCCCATATAAATATCAGTATGGATACAGTACCCGAACTTAGTGGCTAGAACCCAGGCTTTGTATCCAAATCTTACGGGTTTGTTCTTTATAAACTGTTTACATCCATGACGCCCGAAGTAGGGAACAATAGACTCGTCAATACTTAAGTCTTTTTCAATAGGAGCATAGATCATAAATAACTCATTTAGTTTATCAAGTAATGGGCGAATTTTGGCCAACCGGTCAGACTTGTCAATCTGTTCATTGTCTACAACGTGTAAGTAGCGAAATATTTCTTCAAACTTATTTCGCCTCATACTCTTGGAAACCATTACATTGTAAGTGTCATCTTTTTCTTCCCAGAACATTCTACGTCGAGGAAGGGGCACATATCCAGTAAGCAGAAGGATGCCAATGAAGGTTAACATTTGGTCATGTGAAAGTTGAAAGTTTGGGTTGTTTTTGTCGGCAGCAGCAAACATGACAGAGTGCCTAACAAGCATTTCTAATATTTCATTATTTATAAAAAGATTAAAGAATTCAATTGGGTGACTATCTTCAGAAAGACTGGTAACTGAAAGGTGGGGAGGTCTAACCCATTCAGATTGATCAACTTTAGTACTGTCAATGTCTCCCTTTTCCCATCTTCGTTTTGGGTTTTTTGTTTTGTTTTTAGTCTCTTGCTTTTTTGGTAGTCTACTATTACTTTTGGTATGCCTTTGTTTCCCTGGTGGCCCGTTTGGGAGGGGAGACTGTTTTCTCTTTTGGTTACCAGACCTAGGCATATTTTCTGTGGTTATGTTTTGCTCACCAGTCGTTGAAGTTGAAGGACCTACAACTTCATCACTTCCTGACAAATATACATTAAATTCGGCAGGAATTTCTAGTTTGCGTTGACTCAGGTTACCAGCACTAGGCTCTACTGTGTTTGTGTTTTTCTCACTTACCACTGAATCTGAAGGACCTGCAACTTCGTTACTTTGTGACGAATGCACAACAAGTTCAGCAGGTGCTTGTAGTTGTCGTCGACTTAGACGGTTGGGATCATTACAATCCTCGTCACCTGAATCAGCATCCGTTTCACCTCTAGGGCCTGGCTCAGGAGGCAGTAGGTAAACATCTATCTGTGCGACGTCATCATCCACCACAGATTCTAGCTCTTCCAGAATTTCATGTGTGAGTAAAGTTGTTCGATACCTAAAAAACACAAGTAACTAAGTAAGGTTACAGTAAAAGTATTACAATGTAGATTGTTTCAGGATATATTAGGTTAGTAGGCGGGTTAGGTAAGGTTAGGTTTGTAGGATAGGGTAGATTAGCAGGTTAGCTTAGGTTAGCTCACACAAAGAAAGTAGGCCTAATACAATTCGGTAAAATTGTATCATCATATTACAACATAGGCCTAGGCCTATAACTAGTAGATGAATATCAGAATAGAAATAGGCTACAAAAGGGTAGATATGTAAATAACACTATTTCATTAGAGTTTACTTTTACAAAACCCTTGCAACAGTATTTGTTTGTTTCAATAATGAGGTATATGTTTATTTTACCAATGAGATGATAAATTTAAGTTATATGTCTCTTATGCCCACTGGGTCGTTTTCGACCCAAACAATATTTCTCAACTCCTGGTTGGTAAAATAAAAACAACATCATTCAAATAACTATACCACCATGTTGTAGAACTATTCTAGTATTTATATTGTAGGCATCAATAAATAAGAATAATTATTAGATAATTATACTTACATTTTTACAACAGAGATTATGAGTCAGATTCTAGCTGCTTGACATCAACAGAGACCAACAAACAAAACAAGTGTACAAACACAGAGAGTGCAGTTTAGTGGCAGTGTTGCCAACTCACTACTGTACAGTAAACAAATTTATGGTACTAGTAGGAAGAAATTATGGTATTCAAAGCTGTAAAAAAAAAAAAAAACAGTGCTGGGTCGTTAACGACCCGATGGGTATAAATGGGTTTTAATCTCCTACTTTAATATCACCTTTCCTACCCCTCCTACAATTATGAAGTCGCAGTGAATCTGTTTAATAATTTAAATATGTTTATGAGAAAGTATGTGCCAGTTCCTGGTACCGTTTATTTGTTTAGTCATTGTGAAATGTTGTACAATAAATTAAATTCTGACACATTTACAGTACATGGCCGACACACATGATGATCGGTGACCTTTCTTTAAGTAGCTCGATTGTCCATTCTCATAGCTTGAAAAGTATTTATCATCTCAGAATGACATGGATGTGTCACCCATTTTAAGCGGGAAGTCCATATTTACCTTCACTTTTTTCTCCAGGAGATATCTCAAATAGTTTTTAAGATTGAATGCAGAGAAAACAAGTTTTTTCAGAATTTATCTGACATTGGATTTTCAAACGTTCTGTTGCATCAAAAGAAGCAGAATGGTAAGTAAATTTGTGTTAATACTTACTCTGATTGTTCAAAAATATCAATACAATATCACTGAATGTAATCCTGTATCAAATCTCTATAGATCAGAAAATATAAATAAGAATCTCGTTAAATAAGTTTTAAAGGAGAACTGGAATAAATTATAGAAATGAAGTGATATTAAAAATTAAATTTTAGGTGGGAACCAATTTAAACATGTAAAGAGATGGAGAAGTCGTCTAGGATAAAGTTTTGTTATTACTTTCTTAATATCTCCAGTATTTCTAGTTATTTTTCAAAATATTACAGATATAGAAAACTAAAATAAAAGAATAATTTTGTGGACTGGGACATTGGTGTAAAAATCAATAATATCAAAGGAAGCCATTTTATACAGGCTGCAATTTTATGTAATTAATTTTGTTAGTAAACTTATTATTTTTTAAACCATTGTTACTATCGATATTTATTTTGTTTTTATGTTTTTTTATACAATTTTAGCTACTTCATATCCCAAGTGCGGTAGTGAAATTTATGAGAAGCCTGACGAGGATATATGTTTATGGATCTTAGGCAGGCCTGTGAATATGGGCACTTGAGCGCCTATAGACTTAATCCTGCGCCTTATTTTGT
>JAGFPH010000202.1:28601-45521 GCA_018207615.1 Philaenus spumarius
ACCTCTAGAGCCTATAAGCAATATGTGTACCAAATTCCACATTCCTAGGCCATATCGTTTTAGAGATATAAAACAAACAATATTTATGGTTTTAGGGATTGTTTCAACCCTTAAATGCAAAATATTTTAAAATCCTTTCTTAGTGCGCCTATAGCACTTATGTGCAATAGTGAATCAAATTCCCTGTTCATAGGAAATATGGTTTTTGAAATATAAAACAGCCAATATGTATGGTTTTAATGGTTTTTTCAACCCTTAAACGCGAAATTTTTCAAAATTATTTCTTAGTGCACCTCTAGAGCCTATGACCAATATGTGTACAGAATTCCACGTTCCTAGGACATATCGTTTTTGAGATATAAAACAAACAATATTTATGGTTTTAGAAGTTGTTTTAACCCTTAAATGCGAAATATTTTAAAATCCTTTCTTAGTACCAGGAACTGCCACATACTTTCTCACAAACATATTTAAATTATTAAACAGATTCACTGTGGTCCATAATAATTGTATTAAAGTAGGTGGGGGCTCACATTAAATTAGGAGAAAACTAATAAATATTATTATTATTAAAACTATTCGATCGATTTCGAACAAAATTAATTTGCACCAAATATGTCAATTAGGCCTGATGCACGAAAAAAGGTTTTAAAAACAACCCCCTTTTTGGCCAAAAACCCCAAAAAATCAGTTATTATTATTACCTAAACGAGAATTTTTAGAAAGATGCGGGTTTTTAAATATGGTAGGGTACATTAAGGGCTACAAATAAACCAAATTTTATAAAAATCGTTAGAGCCGTTTTTGAGAAATTTAAATTTTTCTCGTTTTTTGGTCATTTTTGGGGGCTAAAACCCCTTTAAAATCAAAAAACGCCTGCAGATATTTCAGAACTACGTCAATCTAGCATCGCGGCGGCGGCCGCATGGGGTAGCACCATGGTAGCGATCACGGCCAGTAATTCAAAGGTCGCGCGATCGAATCCCGCCTAGGACAATAATTTTTTTATACGATTGACGTAGGTAGAATATTATTTTTTTGTTTTGTTCTAAAAAATAATAAATAAAATTATTGAAAACAATATTATTTTGACTACAGTAAGTTGGGAGAAAGTTTGTGTCAGTTAACTGATACCGTTTATTTAGTGTATAGTAAACATTCACCTATGTTTTTCAATAGGTTAAGAAATTATTTTTGAACTATTGTGACGCGAAGATGATCAAAAACATGCCAGTTTGCATAAATTACATTACTTGTGTTCACAAACAAATATTCCCCCGGTACCTACAATTCAATAAATTCCAAAAAACCTTTATTATCCATTATTATAGAAGTAAAAATGTACAAAGTATGGGGGAAAAGGGAAGATCAAACATCAACAAGGAGAAAGTTTAAAATGACAATCGGACGATCACCCCATTCACAGTCCGACTCCGTCGGAAGTTGGAAGTCGGATCATCTAGTAGTCTGATCTGCGACTCCGATTTGTACGATTATCCAACTCGTCGTCCATCAAGCCTATTCACGCTCCTACATCGGATCCTACATCGGACATCGGACATTGAATCGGACTACAAATAGGACCGTGTATGGCCAGCTTTAGCAACACGTCATGTTTGTTTACATTCATTACCATAGCAACATTACTTAGCATTTGTAATCGGTTTATTATTCTTCAAACCCAACAGCATTTTTAGGTTAGATTGACCAAAGTAGAGCAAACAAAAACAACTAAAAATGCTTACTATATTTTAATTCAATTCAACCATTGGTTTGAACAGCTGGTATATAAAACAGCTAGTTTGGATCAAAAGCTTAACATAATTTTAGGTTAGGCCTACAATGAACCAAAACACGTTTATTTGCAACCAATTGTGCTAATTTAAAATCAGGTTTTTACAATTCTTCAAAGCTATCAGTTTTTTTAGATTAAGTAAAAGCAAACAAACAGTTTATTGTATTAGCCTATCTATAAAAGTTTACAAACTTTAAATCGAAATTTGTGTAGTATATTCTTAAGTGGACTAAAAACCATTTTGCAGTTCGATTACTTAAGTCAATGTAATGAAATGGAATAACTACCCTTTAAATTAAATCAAGCAATAGCGAAGCACTAGTAATATAAATAAACTCAGATACAGGATGAGACAAAAAACCTTAGTGGGCTATACAGGATCAGATTCTATACGTCGAAATAATGAAAAATTATCAGTAACTTTTTTCAAATTTGGCTTGGTTTGGTCTCCATCCGCCATTTTTTTTTTTTACGAAAACCCACTGTAACTCCAAAAACAGATAAAATATTGAGTTTAAATTTGGTGTACGCATTTTCTATGTTGAACTGGCGGCCGTTACACATTTTTAACTGGAATATTTTGAAAACCGTTAACTTTAAAAAAAATGTACAAGAGACGAAATATTTTTCTTTTTTTTTAAGAAAAACAAAATGGATTTTTATCGTTTCTGAAAGTCAAAGGATAACCGTGTTTTCTACAAAATATGAAAATCATAATTTCTTGGTAATTAAATGGCTACAAATAATTAGCCTAAAACTAACATTTTTTGAATTCTAACAATTTTAATACACTAAATAAGATAAACCCGTTGCTCTAAAATGCATTACAAATTCAAATTTGGCTCTCTATTAAAATAATTCGACCACGCAGCTAAACCGCTGACGTGAGTTAAGCAAATTTCCAAAATTAAGTTTATAGGTCTATATGTTTTTTAGGGTTTCAACCAACAATTTGACTCACGAAGGCGTTGAACAGCTGTCAAAGTGCTAAATCAGTTGTTTGATAATGGTCTTGTAAGTTCGCAAAACCCCTTTGTCCATAATTTTTACATTTTTTCAAATTTGAATATTAATCCTAAATATTTCCGTGATAAAAAGTGGCCTAGATTAATCTCCGAAAAGTCCTCTTCATGCAAATGAAAGTTTCGTCAAAATCGGTTCTGGCATTCCGGAGATTAACCCGGCCAAACAAACAGATTTGCAGAAAAATGCGTGTTTAGGTTTGGTAAAGTGTGAATTACCATATGAACTTAAATAATTCGACCACGCAGCTGGACCGCTGACGTAGTTGAGCAAATTTCCAAAATTAAGTTTATATGCCTATGTTTTAGGGTTTCAAGCAACAATTTAGGAAATGTGTCTACTCACGAAGGCGTTGAACAGCTGTCTATGTGTACGCAATATATTAGTAGAATTTGTTTGCGCCTAGTGGCCTCGCTAGTTTGCACCACTTGGCTTCGAACCGGGTACTTTTATGGTATTTTACGTTTTCATCGATTTTGGGGGAACCAAGCGAGCTATAAGGTCGCGTAAAAAAACAAAATGTGCAGAATAACATTCGACATTTATATTTTTAGAAAAAAGTCTAAAAAATGTCATTCTCGTAGTAAAAATGTCAAAAAATACTTACTTCCGGTCAAAAAACGTACTTCCGGTGGTTGGATTTTTTTGGCTAACGAACTCGTCCGAGCTACGTAGACAACCTACACGTGTACCAAATTTAGAAAAATCGGACTTAAAATGCGGCCGCTAGAGTGCGAACACACATATATATAAATATATATGAATTTTAATGACCCCCAAAACGTGTTCTGGAGACCATGATCGGTGCTCATTTGCTACTCCCGACCTTGGGTCTCACCATAAGGGCCACTGCAAACTGCAATAGTTCATTTTTCCTATGGAAATTCGCTAAAAAGTCAGATGATTGCTGATTTAATTAATGTAAGCTAATTTTTTGATTGTGAAAACCCTTAATGTTTATCATTGCCTAAATAATGTAAGCTGATATTCGTGATTGTAGTTACCACTGAAATGGAATTAATTAGCATCATTGAAGCATATAATTATCAGTCGCCATTTTGAAATGGTTAAGTCACATTTGAATTTCAGAGCAATGGATGTTGTAGCAATAACCTACTATAAGAATTTAAAAAGAATTTGGTTTTACTCTTATTTTAGATGTTGCTGACAATTACTAGGAAGTTATGTTTTCAGTTATTTGACGATAACTCGGTTATCCTTTCACCTACAGAAATGAGAAAACCCCAATTTTTGTCCGTCGTTAAAAAGACAAATATTTAGTCTCTTTCACAAATTTTGTAAAGTTAACAGTTTTCAATATATTCCACGTAGGCCTACTTGTGACAGCCGCCATTTTGAAAATTATAAAAATAAATTCTTTGTTCTAGTATATTTTGTAAACCGTAGGCCTACATACAAAATGCTTAACCAAATTTGAACTCAATATCCTTGGTGTACATTATTTTTCAAAGGTGTTTTTTTGTCGCAAGCGATATCTCCCTTAATTCTTCATCAAAATTAATTATTCAATAATCATTTTAAAGCTTATGTTTCCCGCTATTGACGAAAAATAGACAAACAGCTTAAAAATTCATGTTTTCGTTACAAAAGTTGATTAAAAACTTTTATATTATACTTCATATTGTTCCCAATAAAAGGCGCCATCTATTAACAATCTGTTTAACTAACATGACAGCTGTTAGTTTGATTGCTTATATTCCATATTATGCAAGTGATATAAACTGTTATTTATAAACCAATGTAAATAAACGTAATTAACTGAACTAAATCAACTCTTAACTTGCGAAATATTTGCATGGGTCTTCTAGTCTTATCTATCTCTGGAGTTACAGTGAGATAAAAAAAAAATGGCTGATTGCGACTAAACTAAGCCGAATTAAAAACAAAAGTTACTGAACATTCTGAACATTTTTCATTTATTTTAATGTTCAGAATAAATCTAACCCTGTACAGCCCGCTAAGGGTTTTTATGAGATTGTGACACCCTGTAGGCCCCTATATTGAGAATTAAATACCTTACACTACTAATGTACGTATAAAAATGTTTACCCCCTTGGACTATACCGTATCAACAAAATTATGAAGTAGCCCATAATAATTTATGTAATTTTAGGAAAGAAAAGACAAAAGTTTTCTAAAATATTTAGGTTGGCTATACGCTTTTAGAGAAACTTTTTCACCCTCCATTTGTATAGGCTAGTCTAATGTAGTGTTGATGGTGGGGGGAAGCCTATGCAATAAGTGTAAGTGCGAGGTTTTTGTTATACAATCTACACTCAACATGAGGTTAGCACCGAGTACAGGCTTAGGCCTGGTGCTACTATTCGTCAGTTCGTCTGTAATGGTGAGTAAATGTTATAAAATACTAGTTGATACTCGTGTTTGCTTATCAGTTAGATTACAGTGATAGCCTTATCAGCACTCATAGTTTACTCTATCAGTTGTGATTGACTAAATTGACGTTATTTCTCAATATTATACTTTATACAGTTATGGGATGAATCGTTGAATGAGAAGATTTAATCAACTATGAAGGCCTAATAATAATAAACTAGGTAGTAAAACAATTTTTAGAATTTTGTTTGTAGTCATAATCCTAAATTCTTATCGTAGTTTATAATTATTTTATTTTTTATGCCAATACGAATCAATGTAGCCTACACTAAAACCTGCCCATGTGACTTAAGTCTAAGTGCTTACCGGTACCGCTAACAGAGCCAGATTTACCACTAGGGCACAAGGCCCAGGCCTAGGGGCGCTAGCTAAAAAATATCCATTTAAATAACAAAGAAACTGTATGATAAGTTTTCATTTAATTTTCTTTTATGCAGTTTATTGGTGTACGTAATTATTGTTGTTAGAAGTTTCGTGTAGTTTTGCAATGAGTTGCAGTAGGCGTGGACACGTAGACATTGGCGTATAGCGTGTGACGCGTGACTCAGGTCTATCGAAAGCCGCTGTTGTTCGGTCCTACGCTTGGTTGTCAGTGTGTCTCTAGCTAGGTCGAGCCGGGGCGCAAGCGCAATACTAAAGTCTATAGCGGTCGTCCCTCTAAATCTCGGTAAACAAAACATTCAGTGCTTTGTTCGAGTAGGCCTACACACAATATGCACGTCCACTCTGACTATCATGCTGTCATGAGTTCGTTAAAACAACTTAAGATTATCGTGTTGTTAAATTGTAATGTCTGTGTCTGCAAGGAGCCATAAGCCAAAACCTAGTGGCGCCATGTTAAATAACTGTGAAGAGAAATGAAAAAGTTATAAAACAGATCCTAAAATAATAACGTCATTTTTTCACGCATTCCTGAATGTGGAATTATGAATGACAATATAAGCAACAGTGCAAATTGACTTTTCTTCTGTTATTGTACTTCTAAATTGCAGGACGCTTGTGAAACTGATCTGGCACAGGCAGTTTTTGAAAATCAACCTGAAGAGCAAGTTCATTTAAAAAGTTTTAGAACTGACGTTGTTTGATGATGAAATGGACAACTACGAGATTATGTGTGCACTAGAGATTGTAAATTTATAATAATTCGACCACGCAGCTGAACCGCTGACGTGAGTTGAGCGAATTTCCAACTATTTCGGAAATTGATCTATTCACGAAGGCGCTGTGCCTGTGTGTACGAAATATATTAGTAGGATTTCTTTGCACCTAAGCCTTTAGCTTCGACTCACGTGCTCCTTCGTTCCACTCGCAGTGGAAAAACTTGGTTCCAACCTTGCGGCCTCGGTTTATGGACTGCTTCGCTCGCAGCGTACAAACGCGGCCTCGGATCAGAAGCCCGCTCGGTAAAATTCCTCACGTGGATTTAAACGACGTACTTTTACGGTATTTTAAGTTTTGATCGATTTTGGGGAAACCAAGTGAGCGCTATATGGTCGTGTCAAAAAACAAAATGTGCAGCATAACAACCTACATTAATTTTTTTAGATATAACCCTCATTCTGAAACGAAAAACCTAAAAGAAACAGTTACTTCCAGTCAAAAAAACGTGTTTTCGCTTTTTGGATTTCTTTGCTAACGAACTCGTCAGAGCGACTTAGACAACCAACGTGTGTACCAAATTTGGACCAAATCGTACTTAAAATGCGGCCGTTAGTGTTCACACACACACACACACACACACACAAATATATATATATATATAAACATTTTAATGACACCCTAAGAGGTGTTCTGGTTAGTGCTCATTTACTAGGCTACTCCCGATAAGGGTCACTGCAATAGCTCATCTTTCTTATGAAATTCGCTAATAATTTAATAATAATATAATATAACTGTAATAGTAATTTATGATAATACATAATATCTATCTATAGTAATATTATAAAGAGGTAAAATTTGTTTGTATGTGGGGGGTAATCTCTGGAATTGAACCGATTGAAAAAATAGTTTTACTAATAAAAACCTACACTATCCCTGAGAACATAGGTTATAATTCATTTTGATGAAATTTCAATATTTGTAAATTTAGTCTGAAAAAATCTTACGTTAGGTTGATGAACCAACACATGTACTTACATTTATTACCATAGCAACCAATTGAATGAAATAACAGATACAACAGCTGTTTGCTCCAATATTTCCATTAACAGCTGATTTCAAACTTTGAAGCAATTATTTGTATTTCTACTTTTAGGTTAGGTTTTTATTAAAGTGTAGACTCGAGCCTTGCTGGTTCTTTTAACTTTTATTATAACTGCTGTTATAAAACATACAAAATAATTTGATTTGAACATTTAACATTATTTACCACCTTATAGCTTTGGGGTTATTATTAATCCTACACCTTTATTATAAAGAAAAGACAGCATGATTATGTGTGTAGATGGTTCCAACGGGGTTGGCGTGGGGAGCACGCAGGGTTTCCCCTAGTATATTATATTGTCAACATAAAGATTATTTTCTTGAGGAAAATAATTGTCGGATGCACTGCCATCACTCTGATGATATGAAGTGGGGCGGGAAAAACTCTTGGGCCTAGGAGCTTTCAAACTTTAAATCCGAAACTGACCGCTAAGCCCGCGACGCGAACGTCTCAATTATGTAGAGGAAGAGAATATACTAATAGTAATAATAGACTTTTACTTAAAATTTAATATTGTAAACATTTGTTTACCAGTTTCCAAGCTATACTTGCCACTCATATTAATGGAGGAACCAATCACGTGGTTGACATTTTTTGTAGTCAGGTCGTAAAATAAAATTCTCTTTAAAAAAAAGTAGTTTAGTAAGCCAATATAGGCACACCAAAACCTTCCCGCCGTGTGAATTAATGTGCTTAGCCTACGAACGTCACAATTAAAATCCTGTATGCTAATAATAAACTTCTGTTTAAAATTGTCGTAAACATTTTTGTACAGTACCAGTTTCCAAGCTATATCTCCACTTCTAATAAAAGGTCAAAACATGTTACGTGGGTGCTTTTTACTAAATAATATAGGCCTATATCTCTAGAGCGGTTAGGCCTACTCATTTATGTAAATACCTAATTTGTAAAAATAACCATCTTGTTCCAATAATCGATTTCAAAATGGCCAAAGATGTAAGAATTTTAAATGAAAATAATTTTAAAAAGTAAATTTGTATTTAAAAAAAACACAAAGTTATTTTTATACCCCGTTTCATTTCTATCGTCAAAACTATCGAATAAAGGATAACGATAAAACAGCGTCCAACTTAATTGGTCTTGTAAATTAATTATTGCCTACTCATTTTTACTATGAACATTGAACCCATTACTATTGGACGCTGCATTACCTATGTTCTATAGTTTCGACACTTATGTGACGCTAGGCCTCCGCTTGTGTCCTTGGCCCTCTCCAACTCCGAAGCTGTCAGTATGGCCTCCGAGCTGAAAAGATGGCACAAAGGTCCGCGGTAAAAGAAACGCTTCTTTTTAATTACACTCTATTATTTTTACGTCACAGAATAATTCAACCCTTATTCATCTAGCCTATCTACAAGCACAAACCCTACCTGCTCTTCCTATTTACGTTATAGGATCGCAGTAAAAGGGTACGGTTCCCAAGGCCAGTGTTTTCACAGGCGGCCCGGTGTCAATACACGGATAGCGTGTTAGGGTATTATCAGACGGGACCGTTCCCACGGCCTGTCTCCTGTGGTAGGTTAGGTTCCTAACATCATGCCCGTCTCAACTCGGGCCACAGGCCTTTGATCTGCCTCGTTTCCCCCCCGGTTTGTACGGGAATGGTTCAGGCCACCCTGGACTGCCTGTTCGGGCGTACAGGGGCAAGCTGCTTCCACGACCAGTTATCTGGTGGATAGGAGACAAGGCCTTACGGACGGCAGGTCATGGGAACAATGCTAAAAGGAACCACACATGCGGTCTAGCCTTCTTCCAAGTGAATCCGTATGCATCCCGTTCAACTATTCCTCTCAGGAAATGCTGGAGACATGCTGTGTTTAAAGGTCAGGATTCACAAGACCGCACGTACCCGCACCGAACCATGGCCTAGTGTTGGCCAACACACGGCAGGGGAATAATCTAGTGAAAAACGTATGAAACCGTTCAGGAGACGCGCCGTGTTACCGCACCTGGGGGCGCCATGCCAGTTAAGTTTTGTTTATTTTTGACGTTCACGGCCACTGTATTGATCCCGTTATTTACGATCAAACCAACGAGAAATGTCAAAACATGGACTACAAGGACCAGATTTGGAAAACTATCTCATACAAGTTATAGGTGAGTAATTACTCAATTAGTCATTGGCCAACACACGAGGCGGTGCTATGGTAAAGTGTGGTCTCATTGAGAATGAGCCGAGATACGGCCAACTCTAGGCCGTGGCGCGGGGCGGGCACGGTGCGGTCATGTGTGTCCCAACCTTTACACGTATTCTTTACTTCTAACTTGCATTCTGAATCTAGTCTAATGTGTTTTGTGAATGATGACTAATTTAGTAATTATGTATTACTAGCTGTTGTACCCGTCGCTTCGAACACGGTCCAAAGTTTCGCCGCATAGTAATTAATGTTTTTTGTTTTAAGGGTTGTTATTACATTTTCACCCCGATGCGGCTTTGCACGGATAGACAAATCAAAGTTAAATGTATATTAGCAACAAAAACATATCAATAAATGTAGTACACTATGTGTTTATTATGGGGATTTTTAGTAACTTAGACCCTCCAAACCACCCTAAAATTTAGAATTTTTTGGAAACCTTTCTTAGGGAGCACCTAGGGCTCTAGAGGAAGCTACATACTAAATTTCATTCCAATCCGTTAGCTGTTTTTTTTTTCCTAGTAACTTTGACCCCCCAAAAACCCCCTAAAATTTCTAATTTTTGCAAAATCTTTCTTAGCGAACACCTAGGGTCCTAGAGGAAGCTACATAACAAATTTTATTGCAACCCGTTCGGTAGTTTTTGAGAAATCGTGATGAGTGAGTCAGTCAGTCAGTGAGTGGTATTTGGTTTTTTATATATATAGTTTTGAACTGGTTAAGAATGCCTGTAAATACTTGTGTTACAGTACTACACATTTATAATATTAGTAGGATGATGAATTGATGTCTTTGTATAAATAATAATTATGTGTGCTACTCCCACTGTTTCATACTTATATCATTCAGTTGGAAATGAAACGAGCTATAAAAATTAACTCGTGACGATTTTTATAAAAATAACCTGTTTTTTTAGTTATTTTCGTTTCAAATGTTCAAATGGCCTCTATGACAAAACGGATTATTGGAACAAGGTTTTTTTCAAACTAGTTCTTTACATTGATGGGAAACGTGCAAATTTTCAACTCGATCGGTTAAGGCGGGTTACACACCGGTGTCGCTGACACGATGTCGCTGACATTTTTCATGCTAGTGACATGCCCCTCGAAGACCAACCTGTGTTATCTTATGGGGCTATACACACCAATGTCGCGGACACGTTGTCACCGACTCGTGTCACTAGCACGTGTCTCTAGCGAACCAACCGGTCGGTGTTTGGACAGACATGTCTCTTGCCTCTTGGGTCCGCGCACGCGCAGAACGTTTTTCTAGCAGTTGTAAAGGCGCTGCGGTACGAATCTGTTTTGTTCGAGATGAGTCGTGATAGCAAAATGCCGCTTCCTGATAATGAACAAACGAATAAAGAGTTTGTTGCAGCAGTAGAAGAGTTCCCAGTGCTGTACAACTACAATTTGAAGAATTACAGCAATCGTAATGAGCAAGACAAGTCATGGCGGCAAGTGGCTTCAAAATTCAACGTTACAGGCCTATTGAACTTGTTTACATGACACAAAACAATTTTTACATATTGTGGTATAAAATACCGTGTAAAGATTATTAAATCGGATAGTTAATAACAGACTAATTCTAATTTTCTTAACCCTCTATCTGGCAAAGAGTACCTGTGGTACTCTTTTAAAGCGCCACCGGACTGGCAAAGAGTACCTCGGGTACTCTTTTAACAAGCATTTTTTAAATCAAAGTTTGCGCATCTAAGGTAATATTTAAATAAGTCATATTATATATCATTGTACGCAGAGCATTCTAAAGATTAATTTGGTATATAGTTTATTACAATGTGATACATAATTAACACGTAAAAAGTATGCAAAGTCACGCAAGAAATGTTGGAAGTGAAGCAGACCTTAATTTTTTTCAAAGCTTTCTGTCTGATATAAAACATTTTTCACCCGCTAAAAAAAGGCTTTTCAAGCGTAAAGTCATTGAAATTATTGATGAGTTATCTGAAGATGATTTGTCTACTCAATCAGCAAATCGTACTCCGAGCCGCACTTCTTCCATCAACTCGTTCACCAGAGACAACTGTCCTACTCTTTCAGAATCAACATTTCATCCAGTGGCGAGACAGGAATTTTCTCCAACCCCTACTCAACATGGCAGCGTGGTAGCTGTGAATGTTACTCCAACAACAACCAGTGACTACTTTACCAACAGCCAAGAGTGGAACTGTGATAATGTACATACAGAACCCTACAACTACATACAAACACCTACACCAAACATACCTACAACTACTAAGTAAATTGCATTCATTAATTGTTACAACACGTTTATTTATTTAGAAAATTGCTCAATATTAAATCTTCCCAATATATTACTTCCCAATATTAAATCTTTCAAGTTAGGCCAAAAGGGCTTAAGTCAGAAATTGTTAACGATACTGTTGAAAAAAAAACTGAATATTCTTTATAAAATTTCGGATCCGGCTGCAAATTATTTTTCATTATTAATGCTACATTGTGTAAGGAACAAAAATTCAAACTTTGTACTTACAAAATGTAAAATACATAATAAATCAAAAGCATTAAAAAAAACTAAATTACAAAACCGATGCGTATTGTGACTGTGCAAACAATTTTATGATAAAAAATAAATGAAATAAATGGTTTGAAATTTAACATTGCTCTTATGGGATACAAATCCAAAATGGACGCCACTACAGCAGACCCTTAAGCCCTTTTGCCCTAACTTCAAAGAAATACACTTCATATAATTAAATAAATGAAATGGTAAACTTCTTATTAAACCAATTTACAATTTCTATTTTGTTTTTACATATTATTTAGGTTGCAGTGGTTTGTTGTAAAGTTAAATTTTGTTTTTACTTGCTGCTACTGTATAATATGTATTACTACACTCAAATATCTAATAAATAAATCTAATAAACACCAACAGCAACAACACAGCATCCTCCTCCGACGACGACATTTTCTAAAATAAGCTGACTTCTTCTCTTCCGTGTAATGTCAGCGACATGGTGTCAGCGACACCGGTGTGTAACCCGCCTTTTGCATGTCACTGGCATCATGCTAGTGACATCAGAAATGTCAGCGACATCGTGTCAGCGACACCGGTGTGTAACCCGCCTAAGGTGTTCTAAAGACATAAATATATTTAGTAACTAAAATAAATTTTAGTGAAAAGATTTTTATATATTTATAGGAAGTGTTTTCTTTATTTTGACCTCTATATGACCACCCCTGAATCTGTGCACATTGCAGAATTGTAACCAGTTAGAATATGTTTACATAATATAGGCCAACATGCAGTTTATTTTTATGTTATCATCACAAGTATAGGCCTACATAATAGTGGCTTTTTGGCATTGGTATATTGTTAACTATAAATCTGACCGGAAACTTCAAATAGTGGACCTTCCTTGTTTTTGAGAAATAAAAAAATGTAGCTAAAATATAAAATTTGTAAATAGTCGCCATATTCTAATCAACTTTGGAATTTCTTAAGGAACACTCTGTAGTTATGATGATTTCGGATTTTACTAGTTATTTTGTTTTTAGTGTTTTTTGATACGACTAATCGTTTAAAACAGCTTAACTGAGTGGAAGATATTTTTGTATGAAAACGTTTTGAACCAATGAAAACGCTCTAAACACCAACAAATAAAACATTTTTTAGACAAATAAATATCTTTTTAAATCAACAATACGGTTTTTGTTAATTTTTTCAAACCATAATACAGAAGAATTACGTGATAAAACTACACATTTTTCACACATGAAAATATGAAGATGATAACAGATGTTCAATATCTGATTGTTGCAAGTTTTTGTTTAACGAGAAACCTCTGTTTATTAGGCTAGAAGCAATGAATACTTAACATTTAAGTATTCATTGCTAGAAGTTCTCATTTTAAAGTACAGTTTTTAATGTTAATGAAAAATGGTTGCCAACTTTCGAATTTCTTATGGAACATTCTATATTTTATAATGATTTTACTGAATTCTGGAATCTGAATCAGCTGATACTATGAATCTGTTAACAACTTTATTTTTCATGTGCGACACATTTTTGTAGTTTTGTCACGTAATTCCTCTGTATTATGGTTTTAAGAAATAACAAAAACGTTAAAATGATTATATACAGATTTTTTAAAGTTATTTGTCCAAACAATGTTTAGTGTTTCATTGGTTCAAAACGTTTTCAATATAAAAAATATCTTCCACTTGGTTAGGGTGTTTTAAAAAATTGACACCCCTCTAATTTTTAAACTATTAGTCGTATAAAAAACACACAAACCAAGAACAAAAAGTCTAAAATAACGTAATTTGTAAAATCCAAAATCTTCATAAAATAAAGGATATTCCGTGTTCATTAGAAATTCAAAAGTTTACCCCCATATTGGAAAATGGTGGCCATTTACAAATATTTTAAATTTATATTTTTTAATTTCTCAAAAGACAAGGAAGTTTCCCCATTTAAAGTTTGCTGCCATATTTATAGTTTCAATGGTGGCCCATTTAAAAAAGATATCCTGTATATTTATAAGAAGTCTTTTCTTTATTTTGACCCTTATAACCACCACTGAATTATCTTTGCGCATTACAGAATTATTGTAACCACTTAGAATAATATGTAGTTCTACTACGTTATACATGCTGTTTATTTTTATGTCATCACAAATATATTGGTGTTTTTCATTTATGGACGTTTTAAAATGTCTAGTCTTGGAATGGAATTTTAAACTACTGTAATACTTAATTACAATTCATAGTTGCTTCAAATGTATATTTTTAGTAGAAACTATATTTTAAAGTAGACATTGGATAGTTTTGTTTTTTTAGAAAATACTTGCCTTTATGAAATCAAATTTACCTTTTTGTCAACCAGCAAAAAGTATGATTCACTATTCACAAAATTAAAAAAAAACTGTGGATCCTTGAACGAGGTGCATTCTAAAAGTAATGACAGTGATTGAAAAAAATATAATTCAATGTTATCTCCTTCAAAGTATGACCCTTGAGAAGCTGTACAACGGTTCCAGCGATTTTTACACTCTTCATAGCAATGGGCGAAGTCGTTTTCTGTGGAGAGGGCTCCACTGTTTGTTGAATGTTTTCGATTGTTCCAAAATACGTCCCCTAGAAATGCAATTTCAGCATGGGAAAAAGACAAAAATCGCAGGGAGCCAGATTTGGACTGTAGGGTGGCTGGAGAAGTGTTGGTACTTTTCTGAGCCAAAAATTCGCCTAGGGACAGGGCAGTGTGGAAGGTCCATCGTCGTGATCTCACCCTCAAAACTCTCTTTCGCATTAATTCAAGGATTTCTCTATAAAAAAGTCTGGTTGACTGTGGTGCTTTGAGGTATGCACTCTTTGTGAACAACTCCTTTTGCATCAAAAAACAAGATCAACATTGTTTTCACACGTGATTTGCTCGCGCGTGTTTTCTTCTGCTTTGGTAAAGTCGGAGTGTGCCATTCGGAACTTTGCCGTTTTGTTTCAGGGTTGTACTCCAAAAAAAACCTATGTTTTGTACCTTGTTTTCACTCTCATCAACAGACCTGGTTCAGTAGACAAACGATCAATGATTTCCTACGAAATGCTGAGATGGTTGGCATTTTCCTCATCAGTCAAATTTTTCGGAACAAGCTTAGCATGTTCAGTTTTTCCATAACAATTCGATACACATTGGTTTTCGGCGAGAAGTTGGAGTTTTTGACGTCCGTCTCGGTACTGAACAGTCTTGACAAGGACCATTTTCACGAGTTCTTGATGAAGATGGACGTCCAGAAAGTTCATCATCTTCAACATAATCCCTGAAGTTTTTGTGCCACCGATAAATTTGTGCATTTGACAGAACATTTTTTCCATAAGCTGTAATGATAAGTTTTACCGTTACCAGTAAAGATTTATTAAGTTTCACGCAAAATTTAATTGCACAACGCTGTTCAAGGGAGCGCTGCATCTTGTCTTGTGACGACAAGAAAAGAGAACAGGCACGCTTAATTAAAACTCACTCTACTGAACTTTACAAACTACTGACAGGTGGCCGGATTATCTACCTGAGGACCCTCCACTCTCCACGCACCTAGATTGGATTTAGTGACCCACCAGCGCTTAGTGGGTGGTACTAAAATCACTCTCATTAATTTTGGAATGCACCTACGACATCAACACAATTATCTGAGATAATCATATTCTGTTCTAGAGCATTGAGTATAAAGTGACAGACTTGGTGTACTTGGATATAACAATAAAGAATGAACCCGCGGGAAGAATTGTGATCGGATTATTTGGAGATATTGTACCAAAAACAGTAAAAAACTTCATAACTTTGGCTACAGTCGGTGTTAAAGGAAGGAAATATGAAGGGTCACCTTTCCATAGAGTCATTAAACATTTCATGATCCAAGGTAAGTTTATTTATTTATAAAATGTATATACGTAATAGATTTTAACTAAGAGCAAATATTTTGAAACAGCACAGCTGCTATAGTTGAAACACAATAGGCCTCCTTAACCAAAACAAATATTTTCCAATAGCTGCTAGAGTTGAAACGTAATTCTTAACAATACGCTGATAGCAACAACAATACGTTTTACTTTGTTACAATTCAAATATTTCCCTAACTCTGTAAATAAAATAAGAACGAAATTAAAAATACGTATTGGAGCGAGAGAGATAGAAGTCAAATTGGAATGTCATTCATTTAGTTAATCCGTCATACACGCCCGACACCTAGCGACAATTATGCGCAACACTAAATACTACAACGGAAAGGTACAATCAAATCACGACTTTCAACTCGAATTCATTAAAATAAAATTACAAAACGAATCTGTAGACCTACATTTCCTACATCAAAAATATTCAAAACTAAATTCTGCATCCAGGAAAGCTAAAAGAACAACATAAAACCAAGTCAATCGACAAAGATTTACGTTAAAACGCAAGGAGAAACTAGGCCTATCTAATTACAAATCGAAGAGAAGTTGGCAGAATAAATCCGATTACAAGAAAAATACATTCTTATTAGAAAATTAAACCAGGCCTACGAAAAGAACCAATTTTTTACATCTCAAATGTCTTTGGTCTAAATCTAAAATAAACGCCGATAAGCTATTATAAAATATAAAAACGAAGCCCCGACTGACAAAATTTAATCGTAGGCGGATACTTCATGTATGTAAACTCCTCCCACGAAACGCTGTGATTGGTCCACGTAATTCTTGCTACCAAATGAAAAATACAAAGAATAAGATATATACATTCTAGAAATTAGATAGCAATTATTGTAATAAGGAGTTATTTAAGTGTTTTCTATAATTTAACTGTTTAAAATC
>JAGFPH010000202.1:71862-102889 GCA_018207615.1 Philaenus spumarius
AGCTGGATGGCGAGTTAAATTAATATAGTAGCCTACTATGTAGCCTATGTGTTTTGGACATTTCCAGGTTGCAAGCCATTTTCAAAATGCTGAAAAACTATTGAATAAAATTATATTATGAATGTTTCAAACGTTTAAATACTAAAGAACATACTTTCATTTACTTTTTATCTAGAAAGATACCGGTAGGCCTATCTCTGAAAATGCACATCTCATCAAGTAAAAACTGTTGATTCAAAGAAAATACTTTTTTTCTTAAATATAAATATTTGTTGGATTCAATTAATTTATTAACATAATTCAAAAGTTGTAAGTTTATAGAGTTTTCTATATCTCAGGCAAATTATAATCCAAAAATAGAGTAGGGCCTAACTTCTTTGTGAGATACCTATGTACCACTAAATATTTCTTGATGAAACTAATCAAGCCCGGATTTCCCATAAGGCCAGGGCGTAAACTTGAAAGGGCACTGATCAGGAATCGAGAAATTATTATTATTTTAATAAATAAATAATGCTTTTAACTTTTGGGGAAAAGGGAGGAAATTTTTTGATATGGTGGAGCCTTGAGAAAAAGGAGAAAATTGTTGGTTTGATTTTAAAAATAAGTTCTTTTTTGGTTTGAATTTAATTGAATCCGATTTAAATATTCAAAAGAAATGGGAGAGGTAGTTAATTAAGGCCCTGGTTACAAAGATAATAATAACAGCTCTTCTTAGAAGTTATATTACACTTTCCCATCATTTTGGATTGAATCACGCAAAATTTCTTTCTTGAATATTGTTTACACCATTTAAATATTGATTTTGAATTTCGTGTTTCCAGCTTAAGCTCTTACATTAATGGTTTTACCTGAAGTGGTTTTCACTTGCCTACAATTTTAAAATGAATACAAGAAAAGTCCTCTTTGGGATGTTAGTTTAAGACATAAAAGAAACATTCCCAACAAATTTTATTTACGGGTTCAAGCGGTTGGCGAAAAATAGTTATAGCTTTTCCAGGTGATTTTCTGATATGTGCATTGGGGTGTATTCAACTATTGATTCTTTGTGTTTGTCCTCACAGTCTCAAAGCATGGATCAAGGCATCTTATATTCCACTAGGCATGTCCTTCACTATCCTTGCACTATTCCACTGGTTCTACAAGAAGCTTGATGTCATATAAATACATTTACTAAAAATTTTGTAACATTTGTAGTAAAAATTTGGACAAATAAAGACTTATTTACAAAAATCTTCTTTTTGAAATTAAACTTCTGTGTGGAATTGCTAAAATAAGTAAATCATTTTCATAAAACTAAATGAGGATGGAAAGTGGGGTAAAATACAAAAACAAGGAGTAGTAATAATGGAATTAAAACCTGCAATCTAAAGGATAATCCTTCCGGTTGTTGGATTAGGTGTGCAATCTTCAATAAGTCTGAGTTATTACCACCTTATCAACTCCTATAAAAGCGAGTGTATGAGCGTACGCACGTGAGTAACATATATAATATAACAGCTGATTTCACACATCATCTGTAAACCCAATGTAGATTATAGTTTGGGGTTATGTTTACAACTTCAATCGTTATAATTTCTTGTGAAGTTGATTTTTTTTTAATATGAGTTATAGAACTGTTGTTTGTAAATAGTTTGTTTTTTAAATAGTGTATTTCTAATGTGTATATAATTAATCAGCCTGTGATTTTTCAGGGGGTTTACTAGTGCTTTTCATATTTATAAAGAAGGAAAAGGAACTAATTTAATAGTGAGAGGAAGAAAAAAGAAAGCAGTCGTGGGACTGCTGATAGAAGTGAAAACTGCCATGAATATAAATTAATTGTTGGTTATATTGGTTTGATAATTATTTTTATCTTGTCCCATTTTAGATTTCAATTTGAAATCGGACAAGATAAAATATTGAATAAATTTTTGATTATACCTATATAACTAACGATTTATATTCATGACAGTTTTCGCTTTTGTACTGAACCAACACAGGTTTCTTGAAAATCTTTGAAAAAGGCTTAAATTATTATAATTTTAATATCTGTTGATAAATATTAAAATTAAACAGCTAATTTGTATTAAAAGTTTAACAACATGATTTTAGGTTAGGCCTGTACTGAACCATCACTCGTTTCTTTCATGATTTTACATTCTTTACCAAGTACACTAATTTAACACAATTTACAAAATTAGAAAGTGCAATGTCAATTTCATCGGTAGCTTGTCGTGACTAAATCCATACACCTATTGAGTTTAAGCCTTTGACTTTATCACTGAATATTTTATTTTGTCGATTTCTTCTTCTTTTACGATCAGCTGTTACATTAAAATTTTGGTGGTTTATATTAGTACGTGCGTAAAACAAGAAATCATTGACGAAATAAAAAACGCCAAGCGCCTTACTTTAAGATGCGTATCGCGAGTTCTTATATTTTACATCATTCAAAAAATGCTCTGTGCTCTTAAAGAAGTTCTCACTTCAAAAGCACCCATTTTAATTTCTCAGTCACAGAACTCTCTCTTTCCCTCAGTTGATGGAAAATCTCTATTTCTGGTAATAAACCCGTTTGGTGACAACTACTGGCGTACATTTAGCAGTATCAAATTACTTGTTTACCTTGATTTAAAATATAAATTTTTTTCTATATTGTCCAACTTACAGTTTTACCTTTTTTAGATTTTCAATACATACCATTGTATCAAGCAAGTTATTATGTATACAAAATGTAACATCATTCAATTTTGAAGTCATGTCTACATAAAGGCAAATGTCCAAGTACTTTACAATCATATAGCAATGATAATTGTGTATATTTCATATTGAAATCCTATTACTTTAAAATGAGCAATTCTCGTATCTATCTTTGTATCTGTCGCGGATCTCGAAAACGGCTTCAACGAATTCAAAGAAATTTTGTATTTAGGTGTAGTTTTGATTTTTAAGTACACCCATATAGTTGTATTTCATGTAAAAACGCAATTTTTTGAGAAAATCTAATTTAAAATTTGAAAATTTTAACATAGGGTCTTATGGGTTGCCACGTTGGTTATAAAATAACAACGAAATAGTAAATAAAGCGATCAAAACTGCTGTTTATAAACAAGCCAATTTATACTGTTTTAGCAAGTTGGAAATAGAGTGGAATAGAACTGAGATTGAGTATTATCCAAAATCAGCTGTTCATAGATACATTATAGATACAATCCAGATTTAAAAATACTGAGTGGTGCTCGGTCACCCAGGTACAAACGAGCCAAAGATTAGCGAGTTTTCCAACTGCGAGCAAAGCGAAGCAGCCATCTGAGGCGGGGTTGGGACGCAAAGCGTCCAGGGGCAGAACCCCCTAGTGTATAATTTAAATAACACAAACAGAAATTTAAACAATACAAAATAAATTTATTCTTCCACAATACAAACTGTTTCAATCATTTAAAGTAGCTTTGATGTAAAAAGACCATTTAATGTGAGACAAAGTGGGATCAGAAATACTCACAACTAACTTTCCTGTGATTGGGAGATGTATCCAATTTGGGTCAATCTTTAGTATTTCAGTTTCGGGCATTGTTACCAATATTTCCAATACCTAAATATAAAACAAGAGTAATAAGACATTTGATGAGTAAAGTCAGGTGTTGAGCAAGTATGAAGATTATAAAGATAGAAGAGAAAATCTCTGCACGATTACACTATATCCGAGACTTCTGTTATGGTCCGTGCTTTCTTTCCTTCATCTATATAATCGGGTCTTTTCTGTTATATCCCCGCATTTACAAACTATTTTCTATAGAATGAGGATTAATCGGGATAGAACTAAATTTAAAATATATAATTACTCACCATTTAAACGTATAATTGTTGGGAAAAAAATAATAAACAATTTTTAAACATGAGCAACTTTACTATTCGACTCTATACCCTATGGCAACAGAAATGCAAACATAATAATTAAAAAAATACCTAAAAGGTTCTAACCTAACCTATTTAGTCACAGTATGTTTACCTGTCTTCAACATTTAACAGTAAAATGTAACACAACGCCGTTGTCTGCAAAAATATTAGGCTAGAGTCGAATAGTAAAGATACGCGTTTGCGATAACCCTTATCTAATATCAACAAAAACTGGAAACTTCCTTCCTTATATGTTATGGAGTAGTTATAAATAGTTATTTGAACATTCCCGATTAATCCTCATTCTATCTAGAAAATTGTTTGAGAATAGAAAATAGTTTGTAAATGCGGGAATATAACAGAAAAGGCCCATATAATCTTATTAATCTTAATTAATTTATGTTTTATCTAGAGAAGCTTACTAAATTTTGCAAGTACTTTTTTAAATTAGGCTCTGGAGACACAATAACACGTCTTGAAGAATATACTTTTAATAATTTTATTAATATATAAAGAATCCAATATAAAGCATATAAAGAATATATGCTTGTGCTAATCCAATGAGCATCTGTCTTGTCAAACTGTAGAACCAGGATTGACAAGTAATGCACTGTTGATTGTGTGTTTTATCTTTAACCTTTGTACCTTAAACATCTAATCACATCTTCTTTATGAGCTATTGCAGAAACTCTTATGGTGAGGCCTGTAAGGTTTGGAGTGGTCAATGAGCATTGATCATGGTCTCTAGAACACATTTTGGGATGACATTAAAATTTTCGCACTCTAACGGTTGCATTTTACGTCCGATTTAGTTCAAATTTGGTACACACATCGGTTTTCTAAGTTGCTCGGACGAGTTCGTTAGCAAAAAAAAAATTAAACAACCGAAACACGTTTTTTGACAAGAAGTAAAACTTTTTAAAGTTTTATTTCAGATTGAACCTTTTTGGAGATGTATATAAAGAAGTAAATATAGGAGATTTTCTGCACAGTTTGTTTGTTTTACTCGACCTTATAGCCCGTCTGATTCCCCCAAAATCGATCAAAATGTAAAATACCATGAGAGCAGCTTCTGATCCGAGGCTGACGACTTGGATGCAATCTCGCGAAGCCTGTGTGTCCGTTGCGAGACAAGAACTCTTTTAAATGGATGCTTTAAAAGAATGCAGAAAACAGTGAACATGATCTGTGTTGATGGTTGTTTGAATTTTTGTGGTTTTTTCGGAGATTTTTCATGATGCCACTCGCTGGATTGACATTTAGTCTGTGGAGTGAAGTAAGCAAATCCAAGTTTTATCACCAGACTTAATGTGATTACACACACTCGAAACTCGAGGGAAATTTTTATGAAACTATTTGGACTTGTTTTGATGAAACTTCTCATCAACATTTTGTGTCAACTCTTCATTGATGACAGTTGGCCGTCTAGATCGATCCTAACCATGAATATTCATCCTTCCTTCATTGAATAGAGTTCACCACTTACACACATTTCCACCATCGCACACCTTCCCCTTACACCATAGCAATTTGTCAGTAAATTTCAGCAGCACAGATGTTTTTGCGCTTCCTTACATTTGGTTTTTATTTATGTAAGGTTATTACTGCTTTTTAATTCTTCATGTTTATTTCTGTATTTAAAAAAATATATTTATTATTACATTAAGTATATTGTTTGTTTGAAATTTTACATTATTTCGCTGCCACTTTTATTGATCAAAACCTTCATATATGTATAATTTGTAACCATATATAGTACATTGTTACAGAAACAGGAGTTTTAATTTAATTATTAAGATTTTAAATTACATTATATTTATTTTGGACTATTGACTTGATTATTATCTTATATATTCCTTAAATTTATTAATTATAATAATTTGTTTAGTGCTTATACGTTACAGTGGATATAAAGTGGATCCCAAAAACAAATGAATTTAAAAAGAAGTCCAAGTTCCTGTCCAAAAGGTTCCGGTCCATAAAAGTATGGTGAAGTACTTTCACCAGCAGATTAGATCTACAGTTTAAGCGATTGCATCTTCTTTCAGATTACATTAGCCACCGTCTCATTTTTAACCTACCTTATTGAAAGTCTAAATTGATTCAACTATTGAAATCATAAAAAAAAAACTGTAATGATCAATGATTTAAGAATAAACCAAACTTGCCACGTTGAAAACAAAATGTAAGTGAAATATTTTCATTTATATAAAAACGCATAAATAGGCAAAACATACATTTTCAAGGACTTTTTAACATTTATAAATAACTAGCTGACCCGGCAATGCTTTGCTATTGCTTAATTTGAAACTTTGAAAGCCTGTATTCGTATCCCTGAGGGACGATGTAAATTATAATGGGATTCTGCTCATTGCTTGATTTACCTAACCTAAAATTATATTCATTTTTTGATCCAAATCAGTTGTTGATCAAAATCAGCTGTTGATCAAAATCAGCTGTTTTAAGCTTTTCATACGAACAGCTGTTTTTTTTTGCCCCTGATAAAATCAAAAGAAATCTTTCTTCTTCTTCCTTAAGATTGACCTTCCATAAGATTAACATTGAAACTTTGAGGGCCACTGGGGCGTAGCCGTAATGTCCTAGGACTTCGGTAAATGGCCTAAAACCTTCCCAGGGTTAACCTGTGTTACTATGCAAAATTTCAAAGCAATCGGATGGACGGTTTGGTAACGCATAAAGAACAAACAGACGGACATACATTGAATTTTATATATATAGATATACACTAGGTAACAGGTGTTGAATAATACACAGATTATTTAGACAGGGCAGGTAACACATCTCTTAAACTTAAAGCCTTTCCTACATCTTCCTTTAGGGAATGTTTGGAGGTTGTTAAAAATGTAATAAAGTCACATAACTTTACGTACGCTTTGGCTCTACACATCGGTGTGTAGACAAATGAGTGTGCAGATAAGCTGATAAAAATGGCATCAGCTACTTTATTCACAGGACCTGAACCATTCTGTGGCGTATCAAGACAACAGCAATACAGGCTGTCGCCGATTGGGCAAGACTAGAGCACTGAAGGAGGTGGAGGAGCATTCCATGCTTGAAGATGAATACACTTTTTCATCTTGGTTCATCTAGATTAACCAAATTTGCCCCAAGCAAATTGTTTTGACAATCTTATAATGAGTAGGTGCGATAAAAGAAGGCGGGAAAAATAATCACAGGACATGTGCTTAAGAAACACATGTAAAGAATAAGCATCACCGGAGAACCACAAGCAGGAAACGTGGGCTGCAGGAGGAAACCACAGAACACCTGATCTATGAGTGTGAGAGGCTCCAACAGGTCAGTTATGAAACTTTTTTAAAGTTAAATACAGGACAGTATATCCCCCAGGACAACCTCGTCAAAAGGATCCTTAGGTTCACAGAGCTTTTGGATCTTTACAGGGAACACCGAGGTTTTATCAGCCTTTAAGAAGAAGAACTATGTACGTTTGATTAATCCGACAACATTTTCACATCAAAGCAACTAACATTTGGAAATTAATCACATAAACGTACCTTCTTAGGTTCGACTGTTGCTGTGAATGTTTCCAGAACAAACGCTTTATGATCAATGTACCAACAAAATGTTTTTGTCTCCTCAAATACATTAGTCAATTTAATCGTAACACTGCTTCCTGTTCTCATAACAATAGGGCCAATAGGTCTTGGTCTTATACATGTTCCGATCAATGGCACTCTGAAACATGTAGTAATAATAAACAAAGTGAATACTATTTGTAATGTAATGTTATGGTAGTATTTAGTAATCAATTTAAGCCTTTGTATTAATTGGATACCAACTCCATGTAAGATTGTACAAGATTAATCACAAAGAATGTACCTCCTTGAATGCATAACAATATTGCAAAACTTACACAAAAGATCCAGCTTCTTCGGAATCAACTTCCAAGTTGAAGTAAGCATTGTTGAAGGAAGAAGGTTCATAAATCACTTGCACCGTGGCGGCTACACCGGGTGGTGCAATTACTGGGCTTTTCACTGTAAAGTCTGGGTGTGAGTTCTGGAAAATATTTATACATAATCTGTGAATTTATTTAAGAAATTTTAAAAGTTCTAACTAACTTTGTGTTTGCCGAATACAATATTGTTATGTTTAAAAATTGCTGTAATCTTTTGCTCATTAAGGTTTTCCGACAAACCACTTTTGTTTGATTGATATTCTACAAAATATAAGCTTTTAAAACAAATGTAATTGATATTAAACCGCTTTAACTGACCAAAGTTTCAATGGTTTATCTGAAGGCTATGCCATTGTCATAGCAAGAATTAAGGCAAGACTTACCATCTTGTGAATGACCAACATAAATTTTTCTTGTAAAATAGAGCGGAATGCTATCTTTTTTAATATATTAGTGGGTAATAAACAAGGTGGTACTTTAGGCTAAATTCAACGCATGCTAGAAGACATACTGCTATGGAAATATCAATGATAAAAAATAGTTATTACACATACAGAAATCAAATAATGTAATAACAAAAACATCGCTCATTATCAATTTTGAAACAGCCAAAAATATGGTCCAAAGTATTAGATCAGTTGAACCAATATTCAAGAGAAAGGAATGCAGAACAGATTTTTCGCAGTCAAAATAAATTATATGCCAGTGGCACGAAATTTACCTTTAAAACTAGGTTAAAAGTAAATCTACAAGTTTTGTAAAATGAGGCAGTAGTGGCAGCATGCACATTGAAGTTTAACTAATTGTCATGCTAAAACAATTCTAGAAAAGAAAAGTTCAGGAATCAAAACTATAGAGAATTCCAACAAAATAATGACAGCTGTTACAAGCTCCATGTTTTGTAGAAGTGACATTCGCAAATGGATAACATGCGACAGCGAGACGAGATAGTTTTCCTCGATTGAGGTGCAGATCCAAATCAAAATCCAATATGCTTTTCTCTGTGTCAAAACCTAAATACGCTATTTCAGACTTTGTTTTGTTAGTATAATTGCAGAATATGTTTCGTTAAATTATTGTATAAACATAATCTTTAGGTATTGCAAGAAGAAATAAATAAATTATTAGATAATAAATTATAATACAAGCATATTTTAAAGTATAATTTATATATATTTCATTGAGAAAATGGTTGTGTATATTTAGGTATAAATATTTTTTTATCGAGAAAACTGTTACATAAACTTGTAAAATAACTTTAAAATGCTTAAGTTTTATAAAAAGTTTAAGTTTGTTTAGTATCCATATCTGTTCTGCCACTCCTAGGAGCAGAGACAAGTAGGCCTACCGTTTTGAGTTTTGTTTTGACACGGACTAACAATAAGAGGCCATCGGAGGAGTGGCCAGCATAGTTGGGTTTAGTTTATTTATGTGTCAGTTTTAGATTAGCACTTTCCGATGACGATGTCTTGGGTTTTGAAATGTTCATCAGTGTTGAATTGACCTTATTAAGGCTAGTGCACACAGAAGCAGACGGTCGTATGCATGCGGACAGATGTTTTTTTTCAACGCACACAACCACAGACGGACGCATGCAGATGTTTTCTCTCCCCTGCTCATCTTCAGTACAGTATACTGTGAGAGGACGTCAAATGATGTAGTACTCTTTACACAATGTTCCACTTACATTACACAATGGGTTTTAAATAAAGTTGGAAGTATAAACAAAAATGAATTTATTAGTTAATCCGTCTGATCAAAAATCAAATAATTGAAAATACTAAATAACATGGCCGTACTCAGAATATAAATGAAACCACATACGCAGCTAACTATGGAAAATATATATATACAAAATAAAAACTGTTTAAGAATGCTTGCGATGATCCTTAAACGTTTTTTAATGGACAATAACATCTTTTGACCTTGAGCACTCTTTTAAGCTGGGACAGACTTTCAGTTCACGCTTTCACGTTGTAATACTCTCAGTCTTATTTCAGAATTCAGATTGAATTTTTGTTCGTAAATTAGACTGGTCGCTCGATTGTACAATGTAAAAATGAACAAAAAAAATATAACACGAGATATAAGGAAACACAACCCACAAGTTTTACACAAAGCAGACAGCTCTTCGTTGGTAAACAAAAACCCTACAGCCCCTAGTGGGACTGTTGAGGAACTGAGTTAGCGTATGCGTGATACTAAACGTGTAACACTGACAGTCATGTAACAGAGATGCTACATGATAAAAATAAATTTATAATTTCCCATAATATCTAAAGCATAGAGGTTTGGTCTAAATAAATAAAATGACGCAATATATATAATAATAAACATTTATAATTTTTGCATATATATAAATTCCTTTATGACGCAAAATAGTTACAGTAGAATCATTTTTAATAAATAAAGAATAAAGAATAAGCAGACTGTAAATAGGTAAAATAAAAAAGCAGACTTAAAATATATAAATCAATGAGAATATATAACGTGTATGAACTGTATGAGAAGTTATTTTAACAAGTAGTGCGGTTGAAGTAAACGGTTAAGAAAGACAAATAAATGTTTGAATGAGGTTTGAATAATAAACAGTTTAACAATTAAAAACAGTTAAAAACAAACACATGTACAAGAAGTCAGCGTATATAACAAGGCACGTCACAATATCGGCATATGTATCGAGATACAGGACTAATGAAAACTCCATCTATGATGAGCGTTGAAACAGTTCCAATACAGAAGGCTTTGTACTACTTGCCTACGTGCCAAACTGCACAGAAGAGAACAAGGTAGAACGTACCAGAACGAAAAAACATGGCGAATGAACTGCGTGTGTTGTAGACGGCGGGTGCCGTGGAGTTTGGTTAAAATGTAGTTTTCTCATCAGTATAATGATAAATATTGTATTAAAGTGGAGCAGAGGTGCTTCGGAGTTGCGGTAGACTTAGAAAGTGAAATCCTTCGTACAATTTCCATAATAAGTGAGTTTAAAAAATCTAGACATGTGATCAAACAAGTGCCGTTGATGAAATGAAAATGTGTTAACTATATCGAGTAAATTCAGTGAAATCCTAGGTAAAAGTATAGAAACAACTGGTATCGTGAGTAAATATGGCCATTATTTTTAAGTTTAGAAGTCTGCATTTTTGAAATTTTACAATTTTTAAGAAATAACTTAACTTCAACTTTGTTCTATTGCGTCATGCTTTTAAAATAGGCTTAGGCCTAACTATAATTTGTAAAGATTGTATATAATTGATTTGTTTAATTCTTTGTAATGTTGATATATCTTGTTGTAAATAGTCATTTTTTAATTATGTAAGAGTAAACGTATAGTTGTTCTGCCATGATGTCTTGAATTTCTTTATTGAGCCACGTACATCCAATTAGCTTGTACTTTAGCAGCCAGGTACTCACCCCTGAGAAAGTTAAACTAATTCAATAAATATTTCACAGTAATTAATAATTATGGATAGACAGATGCTAACAGAGCATAGATGAAGTTATATGTGGATTATTATAGGTTCTGATTATTATTATTTTTTTTTATTGTTATTTCTGAGTTATAACGTGGAGTTTAAGGTGATATTAAGATATAATTCTACGTTGGAGTTAAGGAGATACATGATGTATGGTGATTTTTGTTTATGGAGGTAAGGCAGTAGGCCTAAGAGGTGTTTTTTGATGATTTAAGGTATTTTATGAACGACGATTTCTGGTGTATTAAGGTGAATAAATAAAAGAAGTGAAGGAGAGGTGTTAATAATTGCTGAATAATCCACATATAACATTTTATTTTAGTTTGAACAATTTTTTTTATTTTTACAAATTACCGAAACCCATTTTTTTTAAAACAGTTTATTTTTATATTTTTATTTATATATATTTTTTATTTCTGCAACGCTTATCGTTGCAAACGTATGCATTCAGAAGTTTAAAAAATCGCCTCCAGAGCGATTCCAAAACACAGTACGTCCTGCTGTGTACGCTAGCCTTTACTAATAATTAATAGTGACTTGCTACCACAAATATGCAATTCAAAGTAGATTCTAGATGTAATATTATAAAAAGAAAAACCTACTAAAGGTTACTATAAATAATAACGGAATCAAGATAGCCCTCGTTTATCAAGATAGAACTGGTCAATAACCACCATACAAAGCAGGCTGTTTTGTTTAGTTTAATTCACTGTATCATAGACGATAAGATGGTGTACACCAACCGGCTCTATCCGTGTCGCACTGTAAATTATGTGTTGTGTACTTTTTGTTATTATGTGTTTGTGTGTGTGTATATGACGACCTGAACAGTGATTAATATATTATAAACTTGATAGTGAGATTACGGTCTCGAAACGCGTCGTAAGTAGGAAAACTCAAAGAAGTCACACGACGGACTAATAACCAGGTAAAATACTAATAGTAATTTCCTGTATTTATTTCATAAATAATAAACACAAAACAACTCTATCTAGGGTTAGTTATTGAATTTCCTGAAACATGGCATCAATCAAAGGCATGGAGAGTCGGAACAAGCACGGCAGAAAAAAAGATATTCAAAATAGATGAGAAAATTTTAAACTTTTACATAATTTTGAATCAAACAAATTGAAATGTATGAGTTTAAATAAGTATTTTATTAAAAATGTTACAATCTTGATAATTTAAGATAAAAATATCAACTTACCTAACAATTTGGAAAAGTTCTGATGTTGATAAACACTCAAATAGAAACATTGAACCACGAATGAATGAAAACAGAGGTCTTACTGAGGGCAAGAGAGCAACTACACTACGTGTTGGACAAGGATAAAGGTTCTCCCAGCCTATTTGTCTTACACGTTACCAGTGACGCATACCTTGTGTCTCCCGTCAAATAGAAGGCTCCCTCAAAGGTTCATAAGTTGAATTTTTCGAACAGAATGTCTTAAATAAGTTTCTCCTACATAGATTCCGCATAGAGTATAAGACCCCAGATTTGATGTTATAATATGTTTCCCTTTACTATTTAATTTATATTAGTGCTCATATCACTGGTAGATTATTAGGATAAGCCATATTATTACACTATCATGGTTTTAGGCTATTTTATTTAGATTTAATTTTATAGTGGTTAGGTTTGTAAACATGTTTTATCTATATTATGAACGAAGAACTAAACTAAAATAGTTCCAAACTGAAAACTACAAATTATTTGAAAAAAAATTTACAAAACTATTTATGTAGTCGGAACAAGTAACATGAAACATAGTGCACTTTGAAATTATATAAAGTATATCATCAGATATAAAAAATCTGGATTGTCGATAATCTGGATTTGTGAATATGTGTTTAAAATCGTTGACACGCAGTAAAACTTGCCATGCCTTACAGAGTTGAGTACAAATTGTGTGAAAGTTGTATTGTTAATTTAATTATATTCATAGTTTTATTGAACCTTTTCACTTCTATAACCGTCAGAGTGAGTTATGAACGATTTTTTGTTACGCTGAAGACGTCTACTTGCCCTTTTGTCGGTTCATTTTGAAAATCAGGACAAATTGATAATTCGAAAGGGATCTGATCCCAATTAATCCGGATTATTGAGGTTCTAATGACTGAAAAAATATGTAACCTTGGTAACTCACAATGGGCATGAACTTGGCGGTAATATCCGACATATTTTTAAGTAAAACAGAAATTTGTTTCTGCTGTCCTATTTGACAGATTAAGCTAACAGCTGGTTCAGGGGCTGCAGGAGCTGCTGTCAGAATAACTGTGTAAGGGAAGACTCCGCATTCTCCACCACGGAGTTCTACAATATGTTCACTGGTACTTGTAGGGTGGAGAGGTAGGTACTGTAGGACAATACCTTTCTGAAACATAACAACAGGCAGGTATATTCAATCAACAGTACATAAACCAATCCATCCTTTAATATATCAATCATAAAAGATATACCCTTAAATATTTTAATCTTAAATAAAACATGAAACTCTGATTTTATTACTTTAAATTGTTCTTTAATATCTAAATCGAGCATATAACCATAAAGAACATAATAAGGTTTACATCTATGTGTACGGTCTGGTGGTTTCGAAATACTATGGTTTCATCATCAGGCCACACAATCAGTCAACTCTCTTGATGGAGTCGTGATAAAATAAAAAAGTACACTTAAACATAGCACAACACAATTATTATTATTATTACATTCAAACAAAGTTTATTTTTGGCCAAAATAACATCGCTGTACGACTCCAAATAATTAAAGATTTTCAGATCGAGGTGGAGCTATCATTAAGACTTTTTTCTTCATTCCTATCAGTTGCAGTAGGCCTATTATGATTTTTATTATTGGCTAACCTTATTGCAGTGTTTTAAACTAAATATGATTTTTTTTTATTTGTTGTTAAGTATCATGTGAAACTCTTCGTCGAAATTCATAAATCTACTTTTATTACATGAATGTAATACCTGCATGTTGGCGTGGTTCCCAGTATATAGTTTTTTTTTTTAAGTAGGTATTCAGCGAAGGCAGAATTTGTGGACAATGTTCTCTTGGGCAAGAATTCCTTAAATCTTTTTTTTTTAAAGAGCGAGATGTCTGAGCGATATATAAAAATTGGGAAGTGGCTGGATATGAGTTAGTAAATGCCAGCCTTATCAGCAATTTTTACATTTTTGTTTTCAACTGGCTTTTTTAATACCGTAAGTATTTTAGTTTACTAAAAGTTCGGAAAGAATCGGTGATGTTTCCTTTTGCTAATTGGTTTTTTTAATGTGTAACTTTAGGCTGATCTTCTGTATTCTGTGGAAATGTATGATTGTTTTTTTAGTTTTTTTTATTTATGTTTATTAATTTGGAAACTGCAATATATTTAATTGCATCAACTCCCTGTTCATATTTTTGTCTGTAATATTTTTTGTAAGTGAGATTAGTCTATAAACAAAATTATTGTAGGCTGCCATTTTTATATTATAGAAGTGGTGTTGCATCACAAATATTTGCATATTTCTCAATGGCATTTTCATTAATAGCTGATTTCATACTTTGAAATAATTTTTAGGTTAGGTTTTTGTTTAGGATAGGCCTAAACCAAGTTGGTTCTGCTCAATCCTTAATTATAATTCATGTTATTTAAATATTTAATATTATTTACCATCATAGCTACAATGAGCCTGTAATTATTATAAGCGTTGGAACACGCCGCTTAATACTGTACATCTAAATTTGCATATTTCGCAGTAGCATTTTCATTAATAGCTGATTTCATACTTTGAAATAACTTTAAGTTAGGTTTTTGTTTAGGAGTAGGCTTAAACCAAGCTGGTTCTTTTCAACCCTTGATTATAATAATTCATGTTATGTCATAAAATTCATAATAATTTAATTTAAATATTTAATATTACTTACCATCATAGCTTTAATAAACCTATAGGTAATTATTATTAATGGAATAGTAATAAAATGCTGAGGAAGAAAGAGGATTGACAAAACAGGATTTCTCCTAGTATTATTTGAACGTGCTATTCCACACTATTTGTATCATAACACAGTGAATTTACATAAGAAACTTTATTTTTTCAAATAAACCTTCGCCAAAAGTACCGGAAACAGCAATTGAATTTTGGATAAAACCCTTCCACTCAACATTTTAAATGGAAGATTACAAATAAACTATAAAGTTCTTGCTTACAAATAAACTATAAATTTCTTGCTTGATACTGTCACTTACTGCCAGCAATCCTTTTGAAGTGTTGTTCCAAGTAAATTCTAAGCATTACACAACACATGTTTCGAACATTAATTGCCCATTGTCGGGTGTTAAAAACACTTAAATAAAAAGTTCAACACAAATACAAAACAATAAATAACAGTACTCTGTAAAACACTTGTGCATAATTAATAACATTTACAGTTCACATGACATGGAGGGCACTATGCGGTGCACTACATTATCAGCTAATTTTGACAGGTGGGGGTTGCATTAAACAGTTTTTCTCATTTAAAAATCTATCCGGGGGCTGTAGTTTATTTTTATAAATGTGGTATTCTTCTACGGGGTTCATGCAACACCTTTTTTGCATTTATGCAATATGTGCATGTTTTCGTCTATGTTAATGGTCACAGCTTACAACGTGCTCTACGAACTTGGATTTTTCAGACTGTCTTAATATTTAAATGTGGATTGAAAGGGCGCTCTACGGTCGGTTTCACATCAAATTTATCACTTAAACTACAGTTCAATCAATAAATACCAATATGTGTGAACGTGAATAGACTTTTTAAACGACAAAATACTGTTTGTTGCAACCCTTACCTTCGAGTTAGTAAGCCAGTAAACTACCTGTCAAAATCAGCTGATAACGCAGTGCACCGTCTAGCATCGGCGCGGAGACGTTTCATGTGAACTGCAAATGTTAATAATTTTGTGCAAGTGTTATATGCTGTTATTTGAGTTGAACTTTTAGTTTAAGTGATTTTAGCACCTGATGATGACGAATCATGTCCAAAATAAATACGTGTGGTGTTATGTTTAGAATTTAATTTGAAGAACATTTCAAAAAGATTGCTGGTAAGTGACAGTAACAAGCAGTTACTTATAAGCATAACCGGTTGTTATAGATTACCAATTGTGGTAAATTTCCACCTATGGCACCCAGAAATAAACTAAAAATATTGAATTGATAACTTTAATATTTATATTTTAAATTAAACTATTTTAAGAGTGCAAAACTATTTATTCGTAAAAATAATTACGATTCTAGCATTAATTTCAACATAAAATGTCTGTAACATGGTGGGATTTCGAATAAGCGAGTGAAATATCTTTCGTTGGGTATACTTTCTAATACTCTGTTGATACTTTTTAATTTCGGCAAGTGTAAATTACCTCATTATCTACAAAGCTGTACTAGATATTTGGCTTAATGTACAGCACCGGACATTTTGTGAGTATAAATTTGTTAATCACACAAGTTAAACGGCTTTGGCAATGAAAGTACCACTTCTGTTTTCATCGTGCGGCAGGTGAATCTTGTGCACTGGTATAAATAATTAATCAAAACTTATACTCACCTCTTCTCCCGGCTGTATATCATACGGCAGGTTAAGAGCAGTAACTTCTTTGACTGGACTGTAAAATTCAAAATGTAACAGCTCGACAAAGACATTCCGGAATGATAACACATGGGTCACTGGTTCTCTTACACTTGTGTTTAGATCAAACGTTTCAAGAGAGTGACATTGTTTTACTTGGTATTCCAATTTGAACCACAAGTACTCGTGCGTCAGTTCACTTGTAAACACAACCTGAGATAACATAAGTAGTGATAAATTAGTGAACTCAATCCAAGCTGATCTGTCACTTCAAACAATGTACAGGGAGTTGTGTTCAAGATGCAAAACTGATTTACAAGAATTAATCAAATAAACGGTACCAGAAACAGGCACATACTTTCTCACAAACATATTTAAATTATTAATACGTTCACTGCTAAGGACGCACACGTGAGCTTGACACTGAACACTATGAGAAGCTTCACACGCCAACCCCCGTATTGGGAGTATTTTCAATACACAATGCATTGCGTGCTTCACACGCCAACCCCCTTATTGGGAGTATTTTCAATACACAATGCATTGCGTGCTTCGCACGCCAACCCCCGTATGTAACCCCAACTGTAACTTCATAATTGTATTAAAATAGGAGAGGGGATAGTACATTAAAGTAGAAGAGCAAGTAATAAATATTATTATTATTAGCTAAAGAGAAAACTATTCAATCGATTTCGAACAAATTTGCATTAAAAAATGTCAATTAGGCCTATATAGATGCACGAAAAAAGTTTTGAAATATTTTGAAAACAACCTCCTTTTTGGTTAAAAAACCCCCAAAAATTAGATATTATTATTAGCTAAATAAGAATTTTTTGAAAGATGCGGTTTTTTGCATATGGTAGGGTACATTAAGGGCTACAAATAAGCCAAATTTTATCAAAATCGTTAGAGCCATTTTTTTTATAAAAAAAGAATAACACTTTTTTTAGGGTTTTTTGGCTAAAAAGAGACTTGTTTTTCAAAATTTCTCAAAACCTTTTTTCGTGCTTCTATACAGGTCTATTTGACATGTTTGGTGCAAAGTTTTTTTGAAATCGAACGAGTAGTTTTCTCTCTAACTTTGTATACATACAGACAGACATTTTGTAAAAACCATTTTTTTGGACTCAGGGGGTCCCAAATGGATATTTCCACAAAAATCTCAACATCTTTTTTTTTGTGTGATCACTATACTTTCTCTATACTTTCTCTTACAATTGATCAAGTGACAAAAAAAAAAAAAAAACTGAAATAATATTTTTATAGGCAAGTTATGGTGGTTTAGATTTGGTTATGCATAGGTATAGGTGTCATTAACGTTTTGATAAAAAATTAAATCTGCACAACTCCAGCCAAGTTTAGTGGTTCTGTTTAGAAATGTACACTTATTGAGCCGCTTTGTTTCAGACCAATAGTTTATGGATATGATTATAAAGGCGGAGTTAATAATCTGTTTTAATGGAGCAGAATATTCCCTATCGGTCTGGCCTGTATTAAACAATTGAAGTTTGTACAAAAAAAGTTGTAACAGAGAATTATTGTTAATAGAATATTATAATGCCTGAATTTAATGACGTACCCTATGTAAAAATCAACCTTTTGGGTGCCAGGTTTTTAGGATAGGAAAAGTCAGTCTCTTGGTCAGGGAATTATTGTTTTCACATTATTATATTTATTTGATAAAATTTTGAGGATTATTAAAACAATTTCTATTAGCAGAAATAAAAAAGAAAGACATAATAATTGTAATTTTTTTTAAGTTTTCACAATAACCTTAATGCATTTCTTTTGCTATATTAGTGATCATAATGTTGTTTTCCAATTTAACGAGGTATATATATAAACGTGCAACCATCAAGTAGTGTCCTGTCCAAACATATGTAATGAGTGACATCACTATGGCTGTGTGATGACTCTTAAAGTTCTAATCTGCATTGTTTTTTTCCAAGCAAAAATGTCTGTTTATTATTTGAAGGAGAAAGGTCCATCAAATACCAATGTGGATCTCAGAATAAAACTTTGTTTCATACGCTCTGTTTTTCGACGATTATTATTTTATTGTCAACACACAAACACTTTACACTGCTCTTATTACTTGTGTATTATTGTTAGATTTATATTATAATTATGCTGCATAGGCCATTTTAAATTATATTTATAAAACATCATGGTAAACTATTTGTAGTAGACGATTGTTTGGCTGAGTTTTGTGCAATAGCCTCTCACTCCTGATTCGACTCTATTCTTGTAGCTTTCATACAGTTTGTCCCATACTATTATTCACATTCACTCTTCAACTATTAATTTCTCTTCAAAATTCATTTTTACTATTCAAAAAGTTTTGGAAAACAAGGGGAACAACTTTCTGAAGGGGATAACATTGATGTAAACAAATAAATATAATTATTTCCTAAAAAAAGAAAACTCCTGTTACTTTTTTAACACAGTTTGTATTTCTAATTTACCAGACAAATCAGAGTATAATTGTCGTTTGTAACCATTTTTACATTAATTACTGTAGGCAATCATTAATTATTACGAGCCACAAAAAATACACTGGACTCTCTTATAGGATACCTACTCAAATAGGTAAGAGTTTTGGCAAATAAGGACATAGTTGGATAAACTATACTAAAAATATGTTTATTATACTAAGCATAATGTTTAAACTATACTACAACTATGAGGCTTTAATTTGATTAGCTTCACTAATATAAACTACATAGGAATGTGCCATATAGTTATAATGGCCATTATGTGAACTATGATTTCTTCTTTATTGAAACTCATCAGTTCAGAATATGAAAAGAGTGTTTGTCTTGAAAAAATGAGTCATAATTAAATAAGGCTTATTGCGGGGCTAAATAAACCAAGTTGTAATAACTATTTCAAGAAATTCAGAGTACTTACACTTCCCTGTATTAACAAACTGGAAGTGTTGCTTTATTTTAAATTCAAGAGTGATCATATCCAATATCGAATAAATAAATAAAATAAAGAGACATTTAATGAAAATACATTGAAGAGAAGTTTATAATGCTGAAACATACCTTGAACGACAAAGAGCTAGGTAAGTGAGTATGGAATGTGAGTGAATAGTCTCGTTTCTGTTGAGGGGCAACATCAATGAAACAATTTCCTGCCATATTATTCACGGAGTTGTGGTCAATCTGATCAAGTGCTTCATAAGATACCAAGAACCTGCAATCATTATTTGGTTTAATAACACCTCTTGAATCCTCAAACTGAAAAAATAGGTCTTTCAGATATTACTAAACATAAACTTACACCTCATCATTCGCCTCACGGATACTAGAATACACGGTAGGGGTCACGCGCAGGTCCCCGCCGCCCGGCTCGGAAACGTGATGTCACCATGGACCCACCGCCTTGCCGCACTGTATACAGAATCCACAGTCCACAATGTCATTTGCTATTAGAACACTAAAACGCGTAACCTGCAGCCTTTAATTTTGTTAGATATTTTTAATACTTAGGGACGAAAGTATAATTTTGCAGGCCAGTACGATTTTATATCGGTATATACATTTATTTATATAATTAAAATTAATTGCTGTTCCTTTGTAAGCGCATTACTTGAGACGGCTCGACCAATTTGGCTATTTTTTGTTTTAAAATGTTCGTAATCGTCCGAACTAGGTTTTTATATAAAGAAAATTTTGAAAAATTTCCCGAAAAAATTTCAAATTTTGAAAAACTAAACAGCCTCTTTTTGTATGGACTCAAGACCATAGTGCTCAAACACAGCTGTTCGTATAAAACGCTTAGCCACACGTCGTGTTTGTTTACATTCATTACCATAGCAACTTTACTCAGCATTTATAATCAGTTTATTATTCTTCAAAACCAACAGCTTTTTTAGGTTAGATTGACCAACTTAAAGCAAACCAAACAAAATAGCACAATTGGTTGCAAATAAACGTGTTTTGGTTCATTGCAGGCTTAACCTAAAATTATGTTAAGTTTTTGATCCAAACCAGCTGTTTTATATATATTATGTAACAACCAATTATTGAATTGAATTAAAATACAGTAAGCATTTTTAGTTGTTTTTGTTTGCTTTAAGTTGGTCAATCTAACCTAAACATGATGTTGGGTTAGGTTTGAATAATAATAAACTGATTATAAATGCTAAGTAATGTTGCTATATGGTAATGAATGTAAACTTAAACAAACATGATGTGTTGCTAAGCTTTTTACACGAACAGCTGTTTTTGTGCGCTATGGTCTTGAGTCTGTTTAGTTTTTTTTTCAAAATTTGAAACTTTTTTGGGAAATTTTTTAAATTTTTCTTTATATAAAAACCTATTTCTGATTATTACGAATATTTTAAACAAAAAATAGCTAAATTGGTCCAGCCGTTCTCAAGTGATGCGGTTACAAAGGAACAGCAATTCATTTTTACTTTCTCACTATACTATAGTATAGAGAAAGTATAGTAATCGCAAACAAATCGATGTTGAGATTTTTGTGGAAATATCCGTTTTGGACCCCCCCGAGTCTAAAAAGTGGTTTTTACAAAATCTCTGTCTGTCTGTATGTATACAAAGCTAGAGCGAAAACTATTCGATCGATTTCAAACAAATTTGCACCAGACATGTCAAGTAGGCCTGTATAGATACACGAAAAACGGTTTTGAAAATTTTTGAAAAACAACGCCCTTTTTGGCAAAACATCCCCCCCATAAACAGTTATTGTTTTTTTAAATAAAAAAACGGCTCTAACGATTTTGATAAAATTTGGCTTATTTGTAGCCTTTAATGTACCCTACCATATGCAAAAAACCGTATCTTTCTAAAAATTCTCGTTTAGCTAATAATAATAACTGATTTTCGGGTTTTTTTGCCATAAAGGAGGTTGTTTTTCAAAAAATTTCAAAACCTTTTTTCGTACATCTATACAGGCCTAATTGACGTGTTTGGTGCAATTTTTTTCGAAATCGATAGAATAGTTTTCTCTCTAGATAATAATAATAATATTTATTAGTTAATCTCCTACTTTAATAAATCACCTCTCCTATCCCAATTATGAAGTCACAGTGAATCTGTTTAATAATTTAAATATGTTTGTGAGAAAGTATGTGCCAGTTCCTGGTACAGTTTATTATTATATAGATTAAAAAATCATACTTGTACTGAAAAAGTAGTTTTCCTGAAACTTGTATAGCAGTCAAACATAAGTAATAACAGACTATCAAAACTCAAACATTCACCATATTTAGTAGATTTATTACAAATCTCAGGCTTGGAACAAAAAATGTTGGGAAGGAAAAGACTAAAATGTCAATGTAAAAAGTGTTTATTGTTTTAAAAGCAATAATACATAGTAATATTACCAATGAATACACAACATTGATATTATAGCTATATCTCAGCCTTTGTCTTCGTAGTACATTGTAATAAAATAGTACAAGCTCAGGTTAACTGTAAAACTTAAGGACCTATTGAGGTACATAAACGTAAAGAATAAAAGCAAAGTGATTAAACTTACCTTAAAACTGAATACTGAAAATAACTAGTAGAAACGTTCATTTAGTTGCAATCAAAGTATGCTAACTTAAATTGATGAAACCATTAATTTTAATTGTGTCAATCTAAGAATACAAGTTGTTCAGGAAACATTTTTCTGCCACTGTAGTACTTCATTTAAAATAATTAATTAATTGTGAATAATGATGAAATGAAGTGTACAGTAAGAATAGTACGAAATACAACAAATGTGGCAGTAAATATTAACAATATATTATATGACAACCATATTTAAAAAAAGAGAAAATATGTCAAATTCAGGAAAAAATCGAATACTATCCCAAAATCCCACAAGTGAAAACACTGTGTACGGTGTAAGAGCGGCAGGCAGCGGGCTGGGAGGGTGGGTCCAGAGTGACGTCACTGATGCCTGAGTCTACTGCGCAGCCTACTCATGACCCCTACCGTGTATTCTAGTACCCGTGATTCGCCTGTAGCATCACCATACAAATATTTGTCACCAAGGAAAAAGCCTAGTCATGTGATTGGTTTGGTATATAATCTGCTGCTTTTCCACTCTCATTTGCCTTAAACTCATAACACTCTAGTGATATGTTGACATAAAGGAGCATACTATACATAATATTGTATACATAAATGATCAAAATCAATAAAAAATAAATACATATAACAATTTAAAAAAATATTTACTCTAGACAATAAGTTCTTTTTACCTTTGATTAACGTTGAGCCAGTTGTAAATGGGAAGATCAATTTTACTTGTTACATGAGTTTCTGTGTTGATAGTTATCGTTTCCTCTGCAGAAGGAGGTTCTGCAGTGCCTCTTATAGCGTAATGTAAACATGAACCATCAGGGAAGGGAAACACCACTGAACCCTGAAACAAAAGTTTTGTATTATATAGTGATTCAGTCTAACGACATGTTGCCATCTGTTGAATCCACGCAACAATTTGGTAGTTGAGTTCTATAAGTTTACGTGTAATATACAGGGTGATTCAGAACTATACGGCAATGTCTCGGTAGCTCATTCTATGGCTTAAAATAAGAACAAAAAGGTCACAAACATAGGCCCGAAAACACTTCGTTTTCCAGATATCCGTCCATTTTGTTCTTTTATAAAATATTTCAAATCTAGAAACATGTTTGACTGATTGAGTTCAAACTTGACATAAAGTTTAATCTAACAATGACATATCTCGAGAAAAATAAGCGATTATATCCAATCATGTGTTTCAAAATGGCGGCTGTTTGAAAATTTCAAACCTAAATTACTCAAAAACCGTACATTTTAACAAAAAATGCCAAGGCATCTTTTTTGTAGCCCTTTTGATTCCCTATCGGAGTGTAACTGTCAAAAAAATCGGATGAAGTATAATAGCTAAGTTAAAGATAATAACAGAATATGTACATACAATATTGTTGTTTACTGTGTTGGTATAGGATGCCGGGTTGAACAAACCAATTACACATAACTTGTAATATGGTAGATTTTTGTTTACATACATTAAATGGGAAAGTTAAGCTTAAACGATTTTTTTTCTTTAAAAGCACATGTGACCCTGTTAGTGCTTTAGATTTAGTGTTATGAAAAATTAAGAAAAAATGCTAAAAATTTAAAGTCATGCTGTAAACTTGAAATTTGGTACAAAGGCCAAAGGCTTTTAGTATAAGAATGAAGTAGAAATATTCATGCTCTTCTAGCCCTCACCTAAAAAGGGGTTTAAAGGGAAAATTGTGGTTTCAAAACATAATTTTTTGAACCCCCATGACAACCCCCCCCCCCCCGTCACAAAGGAGATGCTCAGTGTCTCAAAATAAAGGCCGTGCCAAAAATTACAATTTTTGAATATTTCATCAAAATTGCATCTACTATATTTTTTTATTCCAATTTTTCTGTTCAAAAACAATATTCCAATTTGAATTTTCCCTTTAACCCTTTAGACTCGAGTGTCGGGGCAGCCCCGTACCCTACTAATCCGCACGAACTCATATGTCGGGCGAGCCCCGAACTCGCTATGATAACATTCTTTGATTGCATTTGAACAGACGTAGTTACTTTGATGACCGCTATTGTTGAAGTTTGAGATGTGCTGCTATCTGTGGAATTTTTTTAGGACCATTTGAGTTCAGTTTCTGTGGTAAATAAATCTTAGAAAATGTAATGTTTGCCGTCTTTGGCCGGTCTGTAAACAGCTGTCTGCTCTCGCCGTTGTTTGGTACCTACTTACTACGCAGTGTTTTAGTGAGCGTATGCGTTGTTTAGTTTTGTTGTACTAGGTTATCGTATGTAATTTCACAGTTTATTTTTGAATATTGTTATTTTAATAATAATAATGATTGTTGTGAAATAAAATGAACGAAGACGACGGCAGTTTGTTACAAAATGATGTTAGTGGCAACGGAACTTTTGTTTCGAACCTGAGTGATTAAAATATTACCAATCAGTTTTGAAAAAAGCTTTTCTTACTAGTTTTGATCTACATAATACTGTTGTTAAGAAATATAATAAATAGTTGATGCAATTTTGTACAAGTTGGTGTCAAAACTAATTATTTTCATAAAAACTCATTTTTTACATAAAACTTGTTTTTCAATTATAATTTTTTTATAATTTATTATTGTGTCTAAAACATGTGTAAACCACTTAATTTTGTTTATAATGACAACAAAAAACAAGCAACAAATAAAGGTCTTCCAATTGAAATTTTTTCCAAAGTTCTTGTTTATTCCGTTTTTTTGTTACAAATTTATATTTTTTTCACTAAATAAAAATTAAAAAGATTTACTTTAAAATAAAAATATATGTATTTTTTCATACCAATCTATACTTTAGTCATAGAAGAAACTACAAAAAAAAATCAGTCTTTTAGAACTGACAGAAATACTTTTTTTTGGAGTAAACATGTTACAGTGCAATATTCGCTCAAAATTAATCTGACCTGATAGCAACACTAGGTCCCCAGTAATTCGAGTGGAAAGGGTTAAACGCCCCTAATCCCATCTTGGCCGTGAAATTTTATTTGAATAATTCTTATACTATAAAGAGCTTTTTATGCCAAATTTCAAGTATCTACTTTGACTCTTATTTTTTACCGTTTTTTTTCTTTCTTATTTTTCCGTAACTTTGAGACTAAGCACTTTTAAGGAGTGTAATAGAATTAAAGCAAACTGAGACACTTTACCTCATGGTAAACGTTTTCTGGAGTCATCACTAATGGATAGTACGTAATCGAATACTCTAATTGTGAAAACAATTCTATACTGAGGGTTTCTGGTCCAGAGTAGTAGTCCCCGCTCACTGTGGGGATAATTAGCAATTTGTGTCCAAAACTAAACAAAAGTTTATCATATAAATAAAATCTTCTAAATTACGACCAAGACAAATAATATAAAAACTACTAAGCCCCTGTGAAAAATCACAGGCAGATTAATTTGATACACATCAGAAATAACATTTATAACAATACTATTTAAAAACAACAAACTTGGTCTATTCCTACCTACGTAACTATGCTGAGGGAATTTTTAACTGGTTATAAGGATTATAAAACTGTAGGCCCATTTGTTACAATTTCGTATTTAATAAATACATTATTATAAAAAATATGAAAATAAAGTTTTAAAAATATTCTTTAATTGCTTTTTATTTCATATTGATTATTGATATATCAAATGATTTAGAAGTTATTATAATATCATAATGAAGAAATTAATAATGATTTATTTATGTTTATATGTTATATGAACATGTACAAATGTTTCCGAAGCTAAACAAATAGGTATCTCTTCTTTAAATTTGTATAAATGAATGTATTGTAGATAAAAGATTATATTTATACTCATTGTATAACCTCAAAGAAAATCTTATAAGTATTACAGCCTGCATTAGTGTTATAACTCATTGATTACAGTTGTAAACGTAACCCCAAAGTATAATCTGTGCTAGGTTTTGTTTAAGTATTACAGATGATGGATGAAATCAGCTGTTAATATTATATTATTTATGTATGGTTGAATAGAGAAAAGTACAACCAAGAAATTAATTTTATTCTTGACAACGAGATCAAAACGATATTGAGGTATTTCTCGTTACTGCTTGGGTCATTCAAAATCTTGCACAGCTGTTTTTAGCAACCATTGGCAGTGAGCTGCGTGACAAGATTGTGGCATGCTTTTCAGATACATGATTGAGAACCTTCACAAACGCAATAAATAGTGCTTGGAGCATAATGGAAATCACAAAGAACTTGTCACAAAAAACTTTGAATTGTACTTCTATATAAAACCTGTACTATGTAATTTTTAATTATTTGTGTTTATTTTAAAAAAAGATGAAATAAACTGTTTTGTTGGAATGATTGACATGGAATCAATTTAGAGAAAAAACTACTCAAGATAAAAGTACAAAAATGTAAAGATGTATTCTTAAGGGGTCATTAAAAGCACACTAAGAAAGGATTTTGCAAAAAAATATTTTAAAGCTTAAAATACCGGTAGTGGGTTTACGCCTAGCCGTATAGCAGATAAAACAGCTGATTTGGATCAAATGTTATTCTTCACAACCAACAGCTTTTTCAGGTTAGGTTGACAAAATAAAAGCGAACACAATCAAAATGAACAAAAAATGCTTAGGCCTACTGTATAACAATTCAAACATCTGTTGCTATATATATTATAAATAAAATAACCGATCTGAATAAAATCTTAACAAAATTTTAGGTTAGACCTATACTGAACAAACACACATTTCCTGAAAGCATTTACATTTATTACCATAAGAACCTACTTGGCAAGTGCAGATTCGGTTAATTTCTTTAACCAACAGCGTTTGTAGCTTAGGTTTATATTGCTCTATTATGTAAAAAATAATATTGCTGGCTCTACTGCGTATGCGTCTGGATCTAGCAAGCGTCCGCATCTCCACCACCCTACTCCGATCCAAGTGGTTCTGTCCTAATCAATAGTCATTTCAGTTAAAATATCAGACTAAACAATACCGTAATGTAATCTGTTCAGTTGTTTTCCCACAAGTCGCCGCAAGATCCCTAGTCTATGCTAATATTATAAAGAGGTAAAATTTGTTTGTATGTAGGGCGTATTCTCTGGAACTACTGAACCGATTGAAAAAATAGTTTTAATAAAAAGCTACACTATCCCTGAGTAACATAGGCTATAGTTCATTTTGATAAAAACATTTCTTATTTCAATATTTGTAAATTTAGTCAGAAAATTTTTTAGTTTAGGCCTAGACTGATGAACAAACACAATGTACATGTATTACCATAGCAACCAAATGAATAAAATAACAGATAAAACAGCCATTTGCTCCAATATTTCCATTAACAGCTAATTTCAAACTTTGAAGCAATTATTTGTATTTCCAACTTTGAAATTAGGTTTTTTAATAAAGTGTAGACCTGATCCTTGCTGGTTCTTTTAACCTTTATTATAACTGCTGTTATAAATATATACGAAATGATTTTATTTGAACATTTAACATTATTTACCATCTTAGCATTGGGGTTATTATTAATCCTACACATTTATTATAAAGAAACATAACATGATTATGTGTATAGAAGGCTCCAACAGGGTTGGCATGCGGAGCACTCAGGGGTTTCTTCTAGTTAGTTATAACACAACATGGACTAATAGTACCAGTACATAATTTGTATTATAATATATATAAACAATTACTTACTTAGGATTACAAGAAATGGTTGTTATAGTGGACTTCCTTACTTCACAAGACATATATATGATCTCTATAGGAGGTGGCAGTTCTATAGATCTACCAGTAAGAATTAGTGATAGATCATCATAACCTTCCAGAGCACATACTGCCTGAAATACAAAGTGCATATTAGAACCTATTATGCTTATATACTAAACAATAGTTTGTTGGCTGATTAGTGTTCACAGCCATAAGAATAAGGCATATAGGCGTAACCAGAGGGGGGGGGGGGGTTATAACCCCCCCCATTGAAAAAATATTTCGCACTTTGTTTACATTAAAATACGCTCTTAAGAGTAACTTGTTTTCAACACCTATGCAAATGTCAAGCTACAACAAATTATCAATATATTGCTGACATTATCTTTGGTCGAATTGAGCACTGGCACTTTATTTGATATAGCCTACGATGCAGTTTAGTGCATAGCCTGGAACACACACAGAGTTTTCGTCCGCCAAGCATTATTTGCCATGCCATCATATCAACAGTGGCGTGAAGAAGAGTGAGTATTAGAGCATACACATTGGTCGGAAAAATAAACGATCGGTTTATTTACCGCTGACGGTAGCTGTGCAGCCACTCGCTGCCACTAGATGGATTTTCCACTGCTTCCGGCGAAACAGTGGGGAACGTGACAAAATACACGCCAATTTTCCTTATTTTAGTGTTTTTTTCAAAGAATGCTATCCTTCAGCCGCGTTTTTAGTTCGTCCAATGACGAAACCGACATTCTTAAATAATTGAAAAATGTTTCCTCTAGTTCCTCAAATCAGGAAACAGTGTAAAATGCTCCAAAATCTTATATTTTCTTTTATTTATTAATTGGATTAACCCAAATAAGTATATTTTGCTGCTTCCTTTTCAATCGGCGACGGAATAACAATAAAGCGAGAGTTGCTCTCTGTTCATATCAATAAAACATTAAAAGAAATAATATATTACATCACACTTTGTGATTAATGAACTAGATACTTCAGTTTAATGAGGCTTTTAGACGGCGTCGGAAATTTTACCGCCCTGTGTGCACACTTTAAATTTTATGTGAGCAGCGACGGTAACTAATCCACAGCCGATGAAACAAAATAACGCTGTGTGTGTTCCAAGCCTATAAGGTTAGAGGCAGCGCAAGGAAAGTGAGGCGGAGGAATAGTCATAGTGGCTATTCTAAAATAGGCCTGAATCACAATTAGAAGTGAAAAATTATACATACCTATATCATTTTAAAGTATTTTTGGAAAGCCTAAAACTTGTTATTTAGCATTTTAATTTTTTTAAATTTTCCATATCCCCCTCCCCGTTGTTGTAACCCCTCCCATACGGTCATCCTGGTTACGCTAATGGAATAAGGTGTCTGACTGCTTTTAAAACTACTTCCCCCATACCTCACTCTCGACCATGGGTTGCCCATTAATCTTCTTTACTGCATTGTCAGGGATATATTGCTATTGTTATGTTTTTTAATGTTGGTGTGGCGCTTACACTATAGAATCAATTTTTTAGTATGAGAGATCTTAATTTGGAGGCTCCAATAGATCTTAGAATCAATATTTGCTCAACATGAGAGGCGACTTAACTATTTGGTTGAAATAACTTCAGGGAGTTTTGTAAGTATGATTAAAATTTATAGTTAAAAGTAAAACATTTTACATATTATCATTTCATTAATTTGATTGCTACAACTTTACTTATTCTTATAAGATTTACTAGCTGACCCGTACGGCGTTGCCCGTGGTGGTTGGTATTTTCAGTCTTTTTAACGTAATTGTATTCTTTTTAAGTGTTCAGTCAGTCAGTGGTATTTGGCTTATATATATAGATATTAAATAATAAAAGCACTATTGTCATAATAATAAAAGATCTGAAATAATGATTTTTGTAATTTTGATCCCCCCAAACCCCTCCTAAATTTCAAAAAATGTCATACCCTTTCTTAGTGAGCACCTATGGTCCTAGAGGAAGCTACATACCAAATTTCATTCCAATCCGTTTGGTAGTTTTGAAGAAATCGTGATTTAATAAATTTGATCCCCCCAAACCCCCTCTAAAATTTCGAATTTTTTAAAACCCTTTCTTAGTGAGCACCTATGGCCCTAGAGGAAGCTACATACCAAATTTCATTTCAATCCGTTCGGTAGTTTTTGAGAAATCGTGATGAGTGAGTGAGTGGTATTTCGCTTTTATATATATAGATAACTTTGATTGAATTTAACTAATTTAAGGTATACTAATTTGAGTCAAAACTAGCACTAAAAAAAAAAAAACAGTTTTCTTAACTTTTTATTATGAACTTGACTCTTTCTGGAAATTTTTCTTAGTAACAAACACAATGGATATTCTAAACTAGCTACACCATAATAACTTGGTTATTATTTAATTATGGAAAAGTCAACTAAAGAAAACTTATCTAACTAGTATGCAGTTTACTTAACATTTATAACAATTCAAAATGATGTTGAGAAATAAATCTGTACAAAATAAAATTAATTTAGGAATTCCATTTAAATCAAAAGAAACACTGGCGCGACACCTAGCGATAGATTTCTACAACGTATATTAAACTATGAAATGGCCAAGATTTTCACCATTTCCAGTCACACAAAAACGTAAATCCAACAATTCACCAATTATAAGTCGTTATATCATCCATATTAAAAATAACCGTACAAAATCTGAGTTATCTATAACAATAAATAGGTCTGAAACAAAGACAAGAGATAAATAGAATTCAATTGAAATAAGACGATAATGTCACAATACCTTTTATAGGCCGTGAACAGAAACAGCGATAGAATTTCATTAACTATGAAAATACCAGACAAGTACGAATGGAATAAATATGGCCTATGGATAGATCACATATGTATACACATTTTATCTCAC